>VXBU01008534.1:250524-288013 GCA_013400315.1 Bombycilla garrulus
GAGGAGGGGAAGAGAAGGGGGAGGAGAAACAAAACCCAAAAATTAAAAAAAAAAAAAAAAAAATAAAAGCAAAGGAAAAGGCAAGCAAGCAGCTACATCAACACAAACTGGAGGGATCAACTGGGGAACCCAGGAGGGGATTTGCAAAGTACCGTGGAGGAGCAGGGGGTGCCTGGGCAGGAGAGCAGGGCAGGAGAGGGCAGCCCCAGCAGGCCCTGGTTTCAGCTCATTCCCAGCTGCTTTCCAAGAGGGGCGGCCGCATTCCCGCAGGCACGGCACTGCTGTTGCTCGGGAGAAGAGGCCTGAGCCAGTCCTGTGTCCCTGGAAAGCTTTGCCAGAACTGGTTCATGTAAAATCAGCTGGAAGTGCACGAAAGGCAGAGCTGAGGGAGGCCACGGGAAGAGGAGGAGGAGGAGGAGAGTGGGAAGGTGCAGAGCTGGGGAAGGTGGGCAGCACCTCCCGACTGTCCTTGCAGGAAAAAAACCTTCTCCATGCTCCTAGCACACAGCTGGGAGGCAGCCCTGGGCCCCTCAGGTCACATCCTGCTCTGCCACATGGTCCCCACTTCTAGCACGGATGCAAAAGGAGCGGGAAGTGTCACTGCCGACGCAACGCCCCTGCGCTGTGAGGTGACAGCATGCTGGAGCCGTGGCCACACCACCACTGTGCCCTGCAGGCCAAGGACCATGATTTTTTTCCAGCAGAAGGGTGGAAAAATTTTTGGCAGAGCTCTGATTTTAAATGGTTTCTACTTAACGCTGCACCGTGCCGGCAGTTCCCACCTCGAGACCAGCAGAAGCAGGGTGGGCACTGACACTCACCAGCGTGGGGTGTTGATCCCAAGGGATCCTGAGATCCATCACGAGGTGCCAGACATCCTGCGCCCACACCAGTCCCCACCACACCCAGGGTCTTGATGCAGGCTGGCTCAGCCTCCTCGTGCCCACTGAAAGAACCAATGGCCAGAAGTCCCATCCTGGCACGAAGCTCAGCCCGCTGCCCAGGGAAACTGGTGCTGCCTCTTCCTGCTCTTCCATGAAAGCCACGTCCTCCCAGCAGCAGCCTGAAGGGGCAGGATGAAGCCTTGCTTGCCAGACATCACTGCTTGTCCCAAGAGTGGGCCAGAAAAGCTAGGCAGAAAGTCCCACGAGTTCTTCCGTGACCACTGCCCAGGTAACTCCTGGGGTAAGACCAGCAGCTTCAGCACACAGACACCCCCAGTGGGGCAGCCACCCATGCTACAGAGCAAGCCTGTGGCCTGAAGCGTTACCAGAAGCACTCGAGACGCTCACCCAGCGCTTCCAGGCCCTGGCACTCTGCAGCCATCCCTCACTGCTGGCTTGGTAGGGCTTTGGGACTGCAGGGGGTGGCACAAGCCTCTGTGGGTCCTGCCTGAACCGGGGCTCCTCCTGGAAACAGGAGCCAACACCCCGTGACACCGCCCTGAGCAGGAGAACTGCACCACCAGCTTCTCTAGGTGCTGTGAGAGAACTGCTGGTGTCCCATCAGCCATCCGTGCCTGATCCCACACAGCTCCCTGCAGGTGTCACACCTCTGTTATCAGCGATGGTTGCTTCTCACCTGCCTCTGCCTCCCTTCCTTCCCTCCTCTTCTCCGCTCCAGCAACAGGCAGGCAGGACAGCAGGGTTTCATGGCTCCTCCAGATCACAGCAGCCAGAGGGAGGGATGACTGGCTGAGCAGGGCTGGGACTGGGAAGTCTCCACGGGGCTGGGAATGGGAACGGTACCTTTTCGAAGTGAGGGGGAGCATGCTGGCTCCTTCTACATGCACGGGGGCTGTGCCACCTGCCCTGTCCCTGCAGCACCCGATGCACAGCTCACGGGGGCAGGGCTGAGAGCAGGAGGCTGTGGAGACCAGGTGGGAGCAGATTCCCTGTGGTGGCAATTCCCTACGGAGAGGTAGCGTGAAACGAAGGGGGCCGGGAGCTGCCTGCTAGCAAGGGAGAGAGATGTGACTGAGGTACATTTGTAGCTCCTCAGAAAGACACCCAGCATGAGGCTGCACACTGCTCTGGGGTCGGTTTGGGTGGTGGTGGATTTTTGCTTTTCCTCCTTAAAATCCTTCTACCTTGGGTGGGGAAGAGGGGAGGGGAAGGGAGCAGTGTTGTGGTGGTGGCGGGGAGGGGGAGAGCGGCTTCTACCCAGAAAAGAAAGGGAAGAGAGTATAAAGAAGTGTCCAGATTGGCTGAAAAAAGCATCCCGACGAAGAAAGAGAAGAGAAGGAGTCTTCTTGTGTGTGCTGATTGGGTTCACCTCCAGTCTGACTGCTGCGGTGTTAGGAGAGGCCCCCTCCCCTCCCGCCCCCGCCGGGGCCGGCTCAGCCAGGGATGCAATTTGCTGGGAGATCAGTTGGAGGTATCAGAGTGAACGCTGCCAGGGCCTTCTGTGGGGGAGGTCACCGACGATGGGGTAGTAGCGTCTTGCCAACCTCCATTAGCCTGCAGGAGGGGACACACAGAGACATCAGTCACCCCATGGCAAGGCACAAACAGCCCTACCCGAGGCACCCATCCACCTCAGACCCCCACCCCCCAGCTTCTCCTTCGGCTGGGACTGGTGTAAGAGGCAAAGATGTCTCCTCTGACTCCTCCATCCCACCCCAGACCACAGGGCTCCATCAGTGATACAGGGCAGAAACATTTCTTTTGGAAACAGCTTTTGATAAAACTGCAAGTGCTCACAGAAAGTCCATCCCTTAAAAAAACCCTGTATTTCTCCAGAACCCCGAGCTCTGGTTGTCTGGGGTGTTTTACCCCCTGATTATGACCCTTCCTCATATGGAAGAAAGAAAAGAGCAAACACCTCACTGCATAACCAGCAGCCTGAATGTTATCCGAACCCAAGTGCTGAGAACATACAGAACAAGCAATGGGTCCCGTGGAAGTGCGGAGCTGTGCTGTGTGCCCCAGAAAAGCTCCACGTCCCCACCTCACTGAGGGGAAACCGAGCCACAGCACAACAGAGGTGCCACCACTATATCCCATCCGAGGGCTCATGCAGCAAACCATGGCAGATGACTTGTTTCTTCTCCTAAAAACAGATGCGGAGCCAAATTCTCCAGGCACTGGAGAACTGAGCTACCGGAGGGCCGCTGCTGCCGCGGGCAGGAGCCGGCAGCGCGCAGAAGCTGCTCCTCTGCGGCTGCCATCCCCTTCCGAGAGGAGCAGATGTCGCACCCAACCTCCTCTGCTTGCTCTGACATTGATTCAGTGCTTGGCTAATTAATCCTTCCCAAGCACTGCCCAAGCTCCAGTTGGCAGCAGTCGCCGTCCCGCTTTAGACACGCCCGGGCTGCTTTGCCTGCTCTGGCTGCCTGTCCCACTGCCTGCTGCATTGTCCAATGCTGGCCCTGGCAGCTGAGACCCTGCACACCCCAGAGGACTGAGGACGGGAAAACTCCCCACCCCGAGGTGCTGCTGCCCAGCTCCTGCCTGCCAGAGAGGCCGCTGTGATGGGAGCAAAGAGCTGACAGGAACTCACATTTGAGGAGTCGGATCACCTCAGTGCGAAAAAGACAAGAGGTGTGTGCACGCCCCTTGCTGTGCCTGTGTGCTTTTCCGCAGGTGCAAAGGGAGCAAAGGAGTTCAGGCAACAGCGAGGGAAGCAGGAATCACAACCTCAGCTTGCTCACAGGTTAGCAAACCCCACTCTGCTCCACCTTGGGTGCAAGTGTGCCACCAGATGATGCACAAGCATCACCAGCCCCATGTAGCCTATGCCCACTGCCCCCAGCAGCTCCCACCCACAGCCAGGCCCTGACCCACCATCCCTGAGCTCCCCGAGATGCAATATCCACCCTTACACATCTTGGACTGCTGCAAGAGGCAGCAATTACTGTAGATTATCAGCCCGACAATGACAGGCCGCGTAAAGAGAGACACAGAGCCAACTCCGCCGCCCTGAGACTGGCATATTCAAGTACACTTAGGACATTAATAGCAATTTACGTGCCATCAGTGAGAGAGAACCACAATAGCTGTGCTGGCAGCCTCTTATTACCAAGCCTGTTATTTGTTGGAGTTACAAGCTATAATCACAACAGAAACTTTCAAAACCCTTATCTTCCGTGACGCACCAAATCTATTTCAGAGCCGTAATTGCTATGTCACCGGAGAGTTTGCTGCTTAATGCACTCAGATGCCATTTAGTGTTTGCAGGGTCGTTACGGCGAGCAGGAGGGGGGAGAGCGGCGGGGGCCGCGTGGAGCAGGGCTCTGGCCCTATTGTGCTCAACTATTTTTAGTGAAGCTTTTGCCTGCCAGCCACAGGAGCCATCGAGCAGCAGCTCTGTGTTCAGCACCCTGCTCCCCAAAATCATTGGGAGGCACTGGAGATTGAGAATGAGCCTTCCTGCGCTTTAGGTATTTGTGTGGCTGAACGTGACCTTGGTCGCATCCAGTGGGAAGTCAAGGGAATGTTGGAGAGAGGCCAGTGGGGCCTGGGAAGGTCACAGCTGTGGGTGAAGTGATGGAAAGGAGGACCCAAGGTTGCCTGTGACATCTTGACACCATCCTCTGGTATGGAAAAGTCCTCCATGAAGAGGCTGGATCCTTCCCTGGGCACCAACCCCACTCATCCCAGAGTTCACTCCATCGCTGCACGGATCAAGCCACGTGTGGGATTCATCAATTCCACCCAGATGGCTCTACCCATTCCAAGCAAGGAGATCCCCTGGGATTTGACTGTAGTAGATCAGCTGCGATCTCCCTCAAAGACAAGGAGTCTTTTGAAGAGGCTGCTGCTCCTTGCAGAGCCCCTGCACACGGCTGTGACTTCCTCAGGAGGGGCAGATGCCAAAGACAGAGCAGTGGTCTCCAGGACATCTCTTCAGATGTCATCTTCCGGTGCCAAAGCACAGGCAAAGCCTTGGTGACTGTCCAAATCTGGAGCCCCAGAGAAAGATCGCTGAAGGAACTGGTTTTGGTGCCCATTTCCACAGGTCTCAGCACTTTTTGTCACCTCCAGCAAGTCTGGCTGGCTCCCTGCCCGGGCCTCCTACGTGGGGCTGGGAGATAACTTTCTGCCAAGTTTAAAGGCGCCCTCTGCTGAGCACAGAGGCTGTCTCAGCACCCCACCTCCTGTGACCAAATCCTTGTCCCACCACCAATGGCACAGGGCGCCAGGTCGGCCTCCCAACACACCAGGTACTGGCCAGCCTGACAGAGCAGCCTCAAAGCCTTTTCAGACCTCTGAGCTCTTAAGAGCTTTTATCAGGGCTTCCTTACAACATACACTGAAAGTCTTATCACACACCAGAGAATCCAGCCTTGCCAGGACATTCCTTCCCAAGGGTCACAGCTGGGCAACCCTGGCCATCAGAACACACCAAGGCATCCCTTATGGATGGAGCCTGTGCACTGAAGCCCTGCCAGAGCAACTTCCATACCCCAGCCCATGACCATGAACCAAAACTTGATCATGATGGTGAACTGCATCTGGCTGAGGAACAGACCAACAACTTTCTTCCCAAGGCTCAACTTTTTAGAACAAAAGATCTCATGTCAAGTAAGGAGCTCTAAACTTCTTCCTGTACCAACCCCTGCAGACAAGAGTAGATCCAAAACTCCTTGTCACGGGGCCTCCACCATCCAGGTCACACAACACTGCTCTGTGAACAGGCACAGCAGCAGTACTAAATCAAAATCTTCACTCTATGACAAACTTTAAGAACAGCTCGTCAATTTACACATTTAAATCGTCTGCAAGTTGAACTAAGTCCAAAAATAAATTTCTGAAAGGCTTTAAGATTACTATGGTTCACTCATTCATTAGCGTATGGGGGAAGTAGAACACTTGGTGGATTTACAGCCATAGCGCAGTGGCAGGAAAGCTGACGTTTTGGGGTAGGACCTTCCAGAGAATTGTGGCAATAAAGATCCAACTTCTACTGGAACCCAGCAGAATCTGAGCTTTCCTAAATGCTTTGAAATCCCTGGTCTTGGAGGACCTCCTGGATACACATGCGGACTCCCATGAACAAACACTGTCCTGACAGCCCAGACATTTAACAACTCTCACTTCATGGTGCAAGCTGCACTTGCTACAACCTCAAAGTTTGCCAAAAGGGGTGGCTCACACCCCAAACCTCCTGAAAGGAGGGGAGGTCCCTGCTTCTTCTCAGTATGACCCAAGGCTGTGTATCCTCAGGACAGCGCCTGTCTCCACCACCCCTCCCTTGCTGGGAATGGCGCTGTCCCCACCTGTGCAGGAGAGGGCTCTGCTCTCCCTGTGCCTCAGCCATGGCCGTGTGTCATGGCGCTGGCGTGGCTGGGACACTGCCCATTATCCTGCTAACGATGCAGAACCCGCTCCAGTCCCGCCCGCCCTGCAGAGCAACCTGTCAGCCGTCGCAGCACAGCCACGCAGGGAACTGGGCTCTGGATAGATCCCTCTTCTCAGCTGTCATGACTTACACGCATTTAAAAATTCATCCTCCATCAAGGAAGGCAAACCCCGAACGTTGTCTCCCCTGCCAAGGTTTCCAGCAGTGGAGCTGGGCAACCTGCTGCCGACTTCCCGGTGCTGATGGGCTCCAGGGATGACTTAACCTCAGCCCCGTGCAGACATCATCGTGACAGGGCTCTTGACTAGGTTTCGGCTCATCTCCTTCCAGCAGCTCACGGGGATGCTCGGGTGATGCGGGGACGGCAGCTTTCAGTGTCACAATCAGCTCTGCTCCACATCCCGCTGCCCCTCCTGGCCATGGAAGGGTTCAGAGAAGGCAGGGAAGCCCTCCCTGCGTGTTGGAGACAGTCACCCTGCCTGCACTGAGGAGTTCCTCAGCACCTGTGCTTCCAAAAGGGCAGCCACGCTTCAGGGTGGACAAACTGGGATCCATCAAGGGATTGAAGACATTAAGTGACCATCACGCTGGACAATCCCACTGACTGGTATACAGGGGAAACAAACAGGTGATCCAGAAGGTGCTTCCTAAACTTTCTGCTGAACTCTGGACTCCCTGCCTCATTCCCCATGCCTACCACAGCTTCAGGGGAGCTGAGGAGTCACCCGCACAGTACAGTCCCTTTGCCGACCTGCCCCTCTCTTGACAACATCCAATATGGGTCAGTTTGGGCTCCTGCCCTCCCTGAAAACCAGCCTGAGAAGACATCAGATGCCAAACATGACAGGTCCCCATTTGGGATGCACAGAGGGAACACTCTCAGGAACCCTGCCACTCTCAGTTCACCAGTCCTCATTGCTACTCATGGGAACACTGGTTCTCCCACAGAGAACCACAGCCAGAAACACCAATCCAGCTCTCCTTGTCCTACTCAGCTTCTGAGTTTTCACTCTCTCTTCCTTCTCCTCTCCCCAGTCACCCCCTCCCTGCCTCATAATCCCCAGCAGCAACCCTCCCCTCCAAATTTTGGCTTAACCCAGCCCACTGTTATTTTCCAAGCCAACTGCAACTGTAATCAGCTCAGCCTCTTTCCTTGGGGGTATTTTAATTTATACAAAAGTATCATCTCTTATCATGATCAGCCTGCGATTCATTTACTCTCCAAGTATTAAAAAGCCAGAAAGGGAATAAATTCAGCGCACGGAGAAATTAATGCGGAGCGATAGGCTCTTTCATGTGGCATTTCCAAGTGCCGTTTTTGCAAGGGGCTTATGTAATGAGACATAATTATCTGCACATGTTCAATTACATTACTTCACAAATCCTCCCAGCCTCTGCCTCCTGACGTCAAGCCGCCCACTAAGCCCTGGCGCCCGCAGGAAAGGGGAGCGGAGTCCCCCATTCCAGGGCACCCCTCTCCCTGCACCCCCTGCGCAGGCTGGTGGTGGCCGTCCTGCAAGGGAGTCACACACCAGGTGACAAATGGCCCAGTGGACTGGAGGGTGATGGGACTGGCTGGTGCACCATACTGGGGTCTGGGCTGCAGGACCACCATTCCACCTAGATCATCACCTCTCTTGACCAGCTCAAGGCCACGTTATCTCAACCATCAGCATCCCCACGTCCAGGGCCAGCAGCCTCCTCCTCTGTGCCACCCTGGACACCACTGCCACCACGCACTCAGCGCTCACAGCCTCCTTTTCCAGGCTGCCCTCCTCTCCCAGCTTGCTGTCACCACCACTGAGATGGTGGACGATTGATCTGAGAAATGAAGTTGGATTGCTGTCCCGAATCTACACTGGGTTCTCCTTGTGTGTGTCTGATCGATTTCCCCCTGTGTGACACAGCTTGTCGCTACGAATTTTCATGCTAGTCAGAACCCGCCAGCGCACCCAAGAACAAGGAGAAGATGCTCTGGAGACCGCCCTCCCCCTCGCATCCTCCCCCAGCCGGCCTGGGTGAGGTTTTCTCGGGTTGATGTTGGTTGGCTTCGTGGGCCTTTTTTCCTCCTTTTATTCGCAACCACTCTCGCCGCCAAACCCATCTATCCCCACCGCGCTCTGGGACGCCGGCTGGCGATGGGTTATTTTTAGCCGGTCGCTCCAGGACGGTGCCACCAGGATGGAGCCACCTCTGGGCTGGGGTATTGGTGGTGACATTCCCCACCGTAGTTACACGAGGTGTCACCTGTTTAGCAGCTCCTCTGGGCCGTGTGTGGCCGCAGGTGGCGGGCGAACGCTGATGGGCTGTGACAGTCCGAGACGCCAGCTGCCTGCACGCTGCCTGCCCCGGCGCCACTTTTTTTGTGGGCAAAGCTCCGCCGCTGGCATGACCGATACAGAAGCAATAAACGAGGTGACCGTAAAAGCAAAGACAAGTCCTACTAAGTGGCATTCTGAGCCCTATGGCTTTGAAATAATTGGCAGTGAGAGGACAAAAATGAAAACAAACCAAAAAAACCAAAAAAAAACCCCCAAAAAAACCTCCAAAAATAAACCCCCCCAAAAAACCAAAACCAAAAGACCAGAACCCAAGCTTGTTTTTTTTCCTTACACTGATGCCCTGCGGACTATACATCTGACTTGCCGCGAGTCCGTCACTGTATCCTCCTGTCTGGCTGATAACATGGCGAAGGGTATCCACCTAAACAGACCAACAACAAAGACACAAATTAGAGGGAAGGAAAGGTTAGTGGCCAAAGCTGCTTCCGTTCATCTTTGGCAAGATAAAAGCAAACAAACGGTAATAACAATAATCATGGTCATCATCATGATAATAAAAATAAAGGTAGATGTTCAAAGAGGGATAAAAGAGAGACGCAGTTGGTCTTGTGAAGAGAGATGAGCCAGAGGACCTCTCCTGCCTCTCTCACCATCCCCTGCCCGCCCCCCAGCAGCCCTGTCACACTCTCCTTGGTCCCACGTCCTTTGACAAAAGGAGTGGGGAGGGAGAGCAGTGTGACAAGTGTGGGGTGGCATCTCCGGGAGCACATCGTTGCAGCCATCTCCACCATCATGCTCAAGGACCTACCTTGCTACCCCTACCCCCTTCCACCCTTGACCCCAGGCACTGCTCACGGCAGCAGAAGAGATCTTTAGAGTCGGCCAAGTGCCTTCACTGTGGAGGGCCCAGAAAGGAAATATACCTACCATGGCAAAGGCACCAGCAGCTCTCCTGTGGGTGTCCCGTTCCTCTCCCTCACACCCCAGCCCAGCCCCAGCAGTGGCACATGTGGTGAGCACGTCTCACTGCCCATGGATTATGTGTGCTCCACGTCCAGCCCCACGGGGGAGCAGCCTTGGCTTTAGAGAGCTCTCCTTGCCCAATGCAGAAGTGTCAGAGTGGCTGTCGTCCCTCAGCACAGAACAGAGCCTTAGATGCCAGAGAGGGGACTCATGGCATGTCTGGACATCGGATGGGAGGTGGGAGATCTGAGTGAGATCGTGGCTATTTTAAATTCTTTCTTTTTTCCCCAAGCACGGGTTGATGTTTCAGCAATGCTGCTCAAAGCTCCCTTGCTCTCTCCTCCTAGTATGTACGGGGGTGGTGTGAGTGCCTGTGCTTTGGGGAGGTGGGGAGATGGTCAAAATGGCTTTTAATCATAAAAAAATAAATTAAAAAAAAAAATCTACATATTTGAACATCTATGGCCTTTCAGCAGACACCTGGTTTGGCATCAAAGGAGTAAGTGGAAGTCTTGTAAAACGAGACACCAGTCCAAACATCTGGCCCATTCCCTTTGAAGAATAAAGCAAGCAGAACCTAAACCTGAGCTGCTTTTGTTTGACTTTGTGCCTATTCTTCTACACCTTCTCTCCTTCTAGTATGACTATCAAGCCAGAGCCAAATGCATTCACAAAGTGTGGGCAAGTCTCCTCAAGACCATGGTTGTTGCTTTGGTTGAGTGTTTGGTTTTGGTTTCTTTTGGATTGTTTTTTTGGTTTGTTTTTCTTTTTTTGGTGGTTGTTCCTGTTTCCTTTTTTTTTCTTTATTTTTTTTTTTTGGTCGGTCGGTTGGTTTTTCGGTTTTGTTTGCTTTTTTTTAAGTGTTGGTCGGTTGATTTGTGCTGGTTGAGATTTGCTCTTTTCAGACGGGAGGGAGAAGTGCCAATACAATCAAAGGCTCCTCCAACACTAATGCATTCACTGGCAGTACATCGGATGGGTCCCTACCTGTGACTGCACGTTGGCTCCAACCTGGGCCCCTTGGTAAGAATCCCCATTGAGAGACTGCACGCTCATGAACAAATCTCCAGAGTTTGACATGTTAAAAGAACTGGAAGAACCTGGAAAGGAAAGAGTGAGGCACCTGAATCACAGAAAGGAAAAAGATCCACCCCATGACTCTCAGCCAAGAGGAAGGAATAACATGCAAAGCAACCACAAAAACAAAACACACAGTCAGGTTAGTAGTATGAAGAACAGAGCAAGCAAAAAAAAGGATGCACTCTTGAGGTTATTCAAAGCCACATGTTGTTACAGCTCAATGCCAAGAACATTCTTCAACAGCTCCTCAGCTGGAGGAAGGATTCTTCATGCTTTTGACTGAGACAAAACACAGCCTGGAGGATTCGGACAGCATCAGAATCCTTCAGACAGCTCTGAAGGATCTCAGCTGTTGGAGGTGTCCACCCAGCAGACTGCACTGGAGACCAGAATTACCCAGACAAGCCCTGCTGTCAAGAGCAGAAGCCTTTGCAGAGGGAAAACCAAGCCCACTGAGAAGCTGAGAACAGGATGGGTAATACTAGCCCGTCCTGCTCCCTGCAGGATGAGACCCCCGGAGCCCATCCAGCCCCACGGCCGGAGCTTTGGCTGAGCCACAGGGGGCTCTGTGAAGGAGCGGTGCATGGGCTTTGCCTTCAGGACATCAGGAACCCATCACTGCTGGGAACTGCAGAGCACCAGGAGCAAAGGCTCACAAAAATGTGAAGGCACCTGGGTTAGACTCCCAGTGCCCATCAAGCTGGTAGAAGTCTTCTATTGTGATGGCCCGTGAGAGAACATGAGGGTGTCACAGCCCTCCCGGGCCAACTGCCCCAGAAGAACAAGCTCTGTAAGCAAATTCCCCACTGCATGCACCAGTCGTCAACGTTACGCTAAAAAATTGTAACAGTGAAGACAACTGGGTGGGAGCAGGAGAAAAAAGGCCCACAAATGAAAAGAAAAAATTAATCCCGCCTTTGCAGAAATAGAAGTTTTATGCTTCCAGCTTCGAGATATCTGAGCACCTCCTCAACCACTTAACAGAAGAAACAAACCCATCATGTAACTGGAAGGCAGGGAAGGCAGCAAAGGGGTTAAAAATAAATAAAAAGGTTTTATGGGATTATTTCAGAATTTATCGTGCAGATCAGCGCGTTAAGTGTGAGACAGCTCAACGTGCAAGGTTTAGTTATACATGACGTTAGCCTTGGAAAGGAGAGACTTCAGGGGCCCAGGTCAGCTACGCTTTCAGCTCCAGTCCCAAATACACTCTCATCATCTACACTGCCATTTCCAGCTCGGAAGACTGGCAACCACAGTCCTGGTGGAATTGCCCAACAACAGCTCGTGCGTACACTCTGAGAAATGCCTGGCAATCCCCCTCCCTTTGCTGGAGAGGGAGGAAACACGGACAGATCCCAGCTGTGCCCTGGAGGTGGACCAGGAAGGCTCCTCTTAAGGAGGGAGCAGGTGGGAGGTCTGTGATGGAGACTTCATGTTCACTACATTCTCTGCTGCTCTCTTAGTGACCGGCTCTTGTCAGGTGCTGGCAGTTCTCAGAATCAAAGGAAAGCAGAAACATCACTGCTACACACAACACCCAAGACAGTCAGGAGAAAGACTCCTCTTGAGCACAGTGAGTCTTGGATCAGGACCCTCCCACCTGTGCCTGAAAAGAGCGAAGACAGGAATAGCTCATTGTCTGTGCTCACTGTCAACCTGCCCAACGTGTTCCAGAGAGCAATCCCACAGCGCTGCGTAAAATAACCGGGACTAGTCAGGAGGCAGCTGTAACCATCACCTCCTCTGCTCAGCTAGCAAAAGGCTCCTGTCACTTCCCGACCTCTCAGGTGACTTGCTATTTTAAAGGCAAAAAACCTCCAGAAATGAGCTGGCAGACCGGGGCCAGCCCACCCTGACAGTGCTCAGTTTTAAGTGTGAAGATAGGCAGATTTCACAGACACAAAGATGCTTCACACCCCGTTTTCTGAGTGATTGCCTTGACCACCTTAATAAAAGCACAGGGCAGTAATGCAGCTTTGTACCCCCACAGTGGCTGAGAACCAAAAGACTTTGCAGCTATCCCTCACAAGAAGCACAGACTATTTCCCTCCTCTTTTGAGGTGAGCAGAAATCTTTGAGATCACACAAAGAATCAACGGCAGAGCTGGAAAGAGGACTCTGGAATCCCTAAGCACCTGGTATGGCACTGCTATCGCTCTGCCCCCAGCTGAGCAACATTTCATCCCACCTTCCCCTACCAAAAGAAAATTATAACAACAATAACAAATAAAAATGCCATAAACTTAACTGATATTTTATTGAAACTTAACAAACCTGGCCATAAAATTGAGGCTGGGAGGGAGGAAATAAAAATAAACAAACAGCCACAAACTCTAGTTCTGAAGAGCGACGGTGTCTTGGAAATCATGAGGCGCGCTGGAAATGTCACTTACAAGATATACACTGCTATTGGCAAGGGGTGTTTTTACAATATATGTGCATATCTAAACAGTAAATATGTCTTGCTGCTGATGTGGAGGCAGGCATAAATATGCGCATACCAATGGCTCTGCATGTTTGGATGCATTTGGATCAGAGCTGTAATTGCAGAGCCCTCTGCGCCGCTGCTTCGGCGCTCGCCACGCCCAAAATTCACAGTGGCCCAATGTCTCAGGGACACAGCTAAGAGGGGCTGATGCACCCAGCTCGGAGAGGGGATAGCAGTGTGAAAAGCCCTGAAAATTGAGGCTATCCTCCACAGAGATAAGATCCAGGTATACAAGTCAAGTCCTTCCACTAGAGGAGGCCCCATCATAAATCTAACCCGTCCCTCTGGAACACTCTGTTCCTGAATGCACCACAGGATTTTGGTGGCTGTACTTTGCTCTGGGGTTCCTCAGGAACCGAGAGATTGTGAATGAGAGAAGCTCACCTTTGAGCTTGTGAGCCCAGGAGGAAAGTGCTCTGATCTTGGAATGGAGGTCCCTGGAATTATTGTGGGTAGACAAAAAAAAAAAAACTATCAGAAAACTCATTACTTGTAGCACTATGGAAGAGTGTTTCATCTTCAGCATCCAGACATCTTTTTAAAGTCAAGACCTATCCACATTATTCCTTGGTGCTGAGTTTCTATCAGAGCAGCATCAGCTTCAGAAAGAGTGCTGGAAATGTCTGAGCAAGCTCTGGCAGTCAGATCTTGCCCTGGGTGAAAGCCTGCATCAAAACAATGCCTTCTAAGAGATTTCTTCCACCCCTAACACCTCTGATGAGCAAAGCCCACCTCAATTTTGCCTCCATTTAAAAAATCTTCGTAGACTTGACCGCTGGTATTTCTTGCACCACTTTTCCAGCTCTTCAGAGAGCCTATTCTCCAGTTTCTCCAATGTCTTCTGTGCTCTGACAGCTTCAAGTTCCACCTCCAGTTTTCCTAGGACCTCTAGTAAGTACTTTTCTCTAAAATATCTGGCAATTCAAATGGTACCACAAATAAACAACCAGGGTAATGGTGTTCACTGGAGCTGAAAGCAAGCCATCCTCATCTGCTGCCTCATCCCACCTGCCACCAACAAGAGAGACCCAGCACACTGAACCTCTGAAATGACTTTGGTCATGTCTGCAAGACTCCTAGCTGAAGTCAACAGCAATGACACACATGCATTGAGAGCACAAGATTTTTGCCTCCTGCGACATTTTGTGGTGTCTCTACTGTGGCAAAAAATGAGGGAAGAACATGGTAATGGACTACGTAGCTCCTTAGCCGGGCAAAGCCACAAAGCAGGTCCAAAAGCCAGGGATGATCCAGCAGGATGTTTTTTTCTTTTTCACTTGCCAAACAACATTGAGGACAGTAAAGCCATGACCAGAACAGCCTCTGCTGAAGCAGAGTCCTCTCCAGTGGTGTGTTCTGGACACAAATGGAGGAAGACAGAGAAGACACCTGTGTCTGATGAAGTACATTTCCAGGCAGCAGCTTCACAAGAAGATTTTTACAAAACAAAAGGGTGAGCGGGTGAAAAACAAAAATCAGCTCAGGACAATTTTGGCTGCTCTGCATTCAAGATTTCACTGGATGCCATCACCTGTGTGTGGCCCTCAAGGACTCTGCTTGGCAAAAGGGTCTGCCCACATAAAGCAGCTTTCATTTGCCATGTGTTTTTTGTGCTGAGATTGTCCAGGAAATCAAAGTGAGGATGGGGAGTTGTTAGCCCAAATGAGCCAGACTTCTCAGCTTATTTGAACATCTGGCTGATAAAGACCAACCGCGCGTATTCCGGATGAAAAGGTGTTTGACATTCAGGCCTGGGTGACTGAGGATGGGGGACCCTGCTCTGAACGTGCCAGATGGCCAGACAGATGCAATCCTTGCCCTTGTCAACGTGTGGCCAATCTCTTTGACTGACTGTAGCCATTCACCGATCTCCAGTAGCATGGGCATCAATGAAAGAAC
Source organism: Bombycilla garrulus (assembly GCA_013400315.1). Classification (NCBI taxonomy): domain Eukaryota; kingdom Metazoa; phylum Chordata; class Aves; order Passeriformes; family Bombycillidae; genus Bombycilla; species Bombycilla garrulus. The sequence continues at coordinate 265,543 of VXBU01008534.1, forward strand.
AGATGGGCCTGTGCAGTCACAGAAAAAATGAATTCAGCTCCTGTCCCAGGTCCCACTGCATCCAGATCCACCTCCTCTTTCAACATCACGGCCCTCCAGGGACTACACTGCTGGTCATTTCTTTCTCATGACCTGTCCTCTGCTGACTTTCTTTCCACATGCCCTATGATGTATTTAAACCAGAAAGTCCTATCTTTGTTCAGGCTACTTCCTCACCAGTCTCAGCCAATGACCTGGGAACAGAAAGAAGTCTACGGTGTAAAAGGAGAGGCATTGGCCATCTTGGTCCTTCACCACTTCATTCTTCATCAGCTTCCATGATCCTCCCTGGAGAATTCAGCCACAATTGTCCCAGTCTTTCTCAGACAGGTATTTTGGACCTAGCATGTACAGGTCTGCTTCTTGCTGCTAGGACCTACAGGACAACTAGAAGCAGGAGAGATCACATGATGTCCTCAGGATTGTGCCTTCGTCCCAAAATGCAGGGCTGCTTGACCAAGCTGTTACATCTGCGTGGTTCAGCTGGGAGGATCTCAACTGTCACAAGACAGAAATCTCAGGCAATTCCAGCTGTCTTCTCAGGAGAGGACCCACAAGGAGGCCCAAACCCACCACCTCTGCAAGGTGACCCAGAGCAACTGGGGCCTCTCTGCTGCTCTGACACTGTCACAGCATCACAGGCAGAGTGTGGGACCTCGGCCAGGTTAGGAATACTTTATTTCTAAGCAGAAGAGGGATCTCTGTGGCCTGCAAGCTCCTCTCACACTGCTTTAGCACCGCTGACACTTCAGGCACGTGAAAAGAGGTCAATGACTCCAGACTGCAGACAAGTGAGCCACAAAGAGGACCCAGGAGCTCAAGTTTTCCCTGTTAATAACAGGACTGTTTGTCCTTTCTTGAAAGTGCAGAGTTATCCAGGGATTATCTCAGCTGTTTACTGCAGGGCACTGGCCAATTTATCTCTGAAACAACTGCCTTACTGCCTGTGGGGAAGGCGAGGAAACAGCCTTGCTCTGGAGCACTGTTCAGCTGGTCAGGCACTGAGGAAATGCTTATTCTCCTACATGCAGCCCAGATCCAAACCTGCTCAGGCAATTTGAAGCTGTTCCTTTGCTATTCCAGACCTTTGGATCTGACTTCAGCCAAAGAAAGAGGAAAAGAAGGACGCTGCATCTCTTTGGTCCAGACTGATGTGGGCTGCAGGACAGCATCACAGGCAGCAGGGCCTCTCCCTCAACACACACAGTACTTCTCTCTCCAGCAGAATTCCCTCCTGCTTTTTCTACGGGGGTGTTAACATCAGGAGAGCCCACCTGACCAGGTATTTTGTGTGAGCTCTTTGGAAAGAATGACATTTGTGAAAATTCAGCTAAATCTTCATCAGCTGAGAGAATGGGAGGGGAACAAAAATCCCCAAACCAAAAAGAATCAAACAAAACTCCAGCAAACTGTCTCTGCAGAGCTCTGCTGCATCCACCTAAGGCCTCAGATCACCTGAGCCAGAGCAGACAGCCCTGGGTGAGGAGCAGTGGGAGAGACTGTCCCAGTCAGAGACCCATGTCACTGCTTCCTCCCTTTGTTTGACCCCTGGCTCTCCACCTTCCACTCAAATCCTGCAGAGCCAGGGGTGTATCTGGAGTGTGATTCCTCTGACACCTACAGAGGCAGGGTTGTGCTCACTACAGAAGCAGGTCCTGATGGCAGCCAGCATCTGCACGGTCTGTGGAACCTCCTGCTGCCCACCATCCCCTGTGCTCCCTTCCTGCCTCTCTGAGAGCACCAAGCATCACATCCCCGGGGAAGGGCACCGTGAGCAGACACTCAGCTCAAAGGCTCAAGAGTGGCACATTCCCACTCTCCCTCCCACCCCTAAAAAGAAAACAGGCACACAGATATTTGCATGGATTACAAAGTACATGGCACCCATGAAATTATTTTTTTCCTCTCCTTGTAAAGAAATCCCAATTTCCCATTGCTCTTGGATCTGCAGCCCCGGATCATTTTTGGGTTGGTCAACCTTGCAGCAGGCATCAGGCATGAACTGTGCATTGTTCTCTAGCAGAGGAGTTGAAATCTGGGCAAAGTGCTCTGTGCCTTTGACTCTCAAAACACACACATGGAAACCACAGCAAATGGGAAGGAATGGGGGAAAGGGAACAACCCATGAATTTCTCTGGATTGCACTGACACAAAGGGAAAATAAAATTCACACAGAGCACACTTTTGCAGGTGGATCCAGACACTGTTATGTAAGCAATCAAAGAGATAACCACAACAGAAAGAAAATCAAAGGACAAAAATTTACCCAAAACAACCCCCAAAATGGCATGAGCTGGGACATCTCAGAAATGCTGGGGTTTATCCATTAGGATCACTCATGCTTTCAGCCCCAGTGAAATTAAATCATTACACAATAACTTTTCTAATTTTTTTTTTCTCCCTTAAAGTTCAAGCAATCCCAGCAACCATTTGTGGACCACTTTTCTGGTTCTGTGTTTACCATCCATGCATACAACCCCCACCATAGCACCACCAGCCACAAGGTCTGATCACATCCTTTTTTTCCAATAAAGAACAGAACAGGAAAGGGGAAGAGGAAAAAAAAGGAGAAAATAGGGAGAAAAACCCAAAGAAAATAAAGTAAACCTCCCCCTCAAAAACCCACCAAACCAAACCCATTTCCCTTTTTTTTTTTTTGAGACCACAAAAGTAAACCAGATCCAGACAATAAAATAACCAAAAGGAGAAAACAAGAGAGAGATTAGAGGGAAAGGGAAGAACTAACAAAAAACCGAACAGTAACAACCCAAAATAAAAGAAAAATAAAAACTAACCAGCTGAATTGGGAGTTGAGGGTGAGTTAGCCTGGCTTCCATGGGCTGACACATTGGTAGCCGTGACAGCCGTTTTGGCAGCATAAATATTGGCTTCCTCTTGAAATTTACCTATGTTCTTCTTGTACCGGATTCTCTTATTTCCAAACCAGTTTGATACCTAGAGCGAGTTCAAGAGAAGACAAGGATGTTAAGGTTTCAGCTCTGCCAAGTGCACCTGGGTGAGGAAGGTGGATTAGTTCAGGTTAAGCTGTGCAGATTTTTCTCCCCTTCCAGTTTTCCTAACACCTTCCACCCGTGTGTACCACAGCAAGGCCAGGAAAGGTGATGGGAGCCCCTTGGGAGCACTGGGTTTGTGTGGATTTGGCTGGTTCTGCTATAGATGGGATGCTCTACAGGAACCACTAGACCCACCCCACAAAAAAATCTTCAGATGAATTCAGAAAAACAAAGTCAAATGAACCTGAAATTGCAAAATTTGAAAACAGGTAAACGTCATTTTTATTTGCCTCATCCTCGGTATCCCTTTGATGGGATAGATGCTCCGATTACCAGCAGGGCCTTGAGGGAAAACACTCAAGAGGACTGGCTGGGCCTGGCTGACACACAAAATTACCTCAGTATCAGCAAAGCTCTCTTTTGATCCATCTATGGGGAATCAGGGCACAAAACCAGAACTGGATGCTCTTTGTCCAGCTGAGCTCAGCTTTGCAAAGTTAGCATGAGCCACTGCATGAACCAGGAAATTCAGGGGAAAGATGGAGGGGTACAGGACAGTGCACAGTGTCCTAAAATCTAACTTTGGTCCCAAGAAAGAAGTGCGTGCCTTGGGAAGGGATGGAAGATGTTTCCACTGTGTTTGCCCAGAGACATGCTGACGATATTCCTGTTCACTTGTAGGCACTATCTCAGAACTATTTCAGAGAAGACAAAGGAAAGATTCAACCCTACAGCTTGAGAAGCAGCTTTCAGCTTCTTCTTCACCAGCACTGAACACAGAGAATCAGGGTAATCTGCAGGTCACTAAGCAGAAGACAACTTCAGCCACTACTGACTGTTTGAGAGAGCTTATCAGGATAAAGGGAATGGGCAAATGAGGAGGATGCTGCAGCTCCCCAGGAAAGCTCCAACACTCCAAGAATTGCCTGGAGCTGCAATCTTGAGCTAGAGCAAGACCAACCCCTTCAGTGAGATTTCAAGGGCATTCTCCCTTAGCTGGTGAGCAAGTACAACAGTGCTGCTTCTTCCAAATAAACAGAGCAAGTGCCAAAGACAAAGAAGACAATAATGGATGTTCATCCTTTGAAGCCCATGATTTTTTCCTTATCTTAGGGAAATTGCTTGGGTGTTGATAACTGAAACCCATAAGCTTTTGTTCCTGAGTTGCTTTCTATCTGCAGTGCTGTCAGAGCATTCAGCAGCTTCCACAGCAGTGGCTTCATCTTCCATTTTAATGGCTACTGAGCTACAGGTATCCAACCCTGCAGAGCAGGAAAGAGAAAATATAACCTGCAGAGACTCAGATGAGCACCCAGCCCACATCTGGGAGCACATTTTGATGGCACCAGCAGGAGCTGGTGCTGTTGGCAAGGAGCTCCATTCCATCTCTTGGTCCAGCCTTCTCGCTAATGACAATGTGCTCTTCATGATCTTTCCACATGGACATCTCCTCATGACTGCTCTTCTGGCTTCACATCCTGGGTGAACTCTGAGCACCACAGGGCAGGAGGTTGGAATATACAGCCACCACAGCCTATCTGCATTTTAAAATCTGGTCAGACTCTGAGTTCACATCAACTCTGCTCATGACTTGCACACGTCCACGGGACCTGTGCTCCCACTTAGTCTCAGCAAAACCAGACCTGGATGTGTGTTTGTTTCTGCCTTATTTGGATGCAGAAGGGCGGCAGATCCTGGAGGCAGGCACAAAGCAGCCTCGATACAGCACGCTCAAAAACACCTCCTAAGCTCAGCATTTCTCCTGGGCATTTTGTCTTTGCAAAGGAGAAGTTGTAAGTGTGAACAGATGAATTAGAAGTGAGAGGGGAAGCACTGGGACAGCTGGAGCTTCACTTAAGCCAATATGTGCTGTCTCCCGGAGGTAACTCTGGGAAGAAGCAACGTTTGGGTCTTCCAGCCCAGGGGAGGCAATTGGAGTCACTCAGCAGGCACTCAGCACGGTGATGACACCTATCCCTGGATGCTGCTGCTCCTGCTGAAGGCAGACACGCTCCCACAAGGACACCAGATGCTACTGCTGTCTGCAGTTTACTGAAGTGACGAGCAGACACGTGCCTGGAGCTGGGAAACAGCCCAAGACAGGGAATGACATGGGAGCCTAGAGGGGCTGCTGAGCTCACGTGAGGACAAGCGATCATAGGCCATAAAGACTGGCTCTCAGTCACACAGCCTGCTCCAAAAAAGAGAGGAAATAAAGAAGGGCAGGCCTGAGCAATGTATGGCTGAACATTTCCAGAGCTGACTGCGCTCCTCACAAATCACAGCAGCTCTCAGGTCAAAGCTACAGACTCCAACTATGTGACTTCCTTGCACATATGGAAACAATTCATTTTGTCTTTGCTAACCACCATGTTCTGAGGGATGTGCAAGTCAGGGAGATGTCATGTTCTGCAGCACAACGGTAAGGACTGAGAGAAATGACCCTGAGAAATCCCACCCTCACTGAGCACAAACTGTAACAGTTACACCCAGATCTTTCCCACCAGGACCTGTCCATCCTATCTTATCGAGCAAAACCTTCACAACTCTTCCTACTGCTTTTAATCCCTTGAAGAAAGGACTTTCAGATCAAACAAGCTCTTCTTGCAGGTCAGCAGTAATTCCTTGAGGAGACTTTGCCCTCTGGGTGCTGCCACATCATTTCTGTGCTGTCAACACCTCGGCTGCACACACAGCTATTGGTCCATGGAGCCTTTATACCTCCTAAATCCGATCTCAGACTTTCCTTTTCCATCCACAGCTTCAACCTGCAAGTGCCATCTGCACTCCCACCCACTCTCACTAACTTGCAGTAAACTGATTTAATAATTAAATGCTCAACACTGGACACAGCAGACCGTATTCCAGTCTGAGGTCTGGAATACCCTTCCCCATGCTGATGTTTCCCCCTGTCCAGGTTTTGAGCTCTCTCACCTGTGAGACTGTGATGCCACATTTCTTGGCTAGCTCTTCTTTGGCTTCCTCACTGGGGTAAGGGTTGCTGAGATGGGAATAGAAATACTCATTCAGGATTTCCGTGGCTTGCTTGTTGAAGTTTCGTCTCTTCCGCCTTCACGTGAAGAAAGAACAGGGGGAAACAGAAGGAAAAGGAAAGGGAATGAGCACCAGGGATCCAAAAATACAGTGCAATTTTAGATACTCTTGAGTTTCCCACTTTCCTCCCGCTCCCTCTGTTTCTCTGAGCACAGAGTGCAAGAATCATGGCCAGGAAGCTTCTTATCTGCCCCTTGCTGGTGATTGCTCTCTCAGCACCTTTCAAAGCAAGCAAGTCTCCATCTCAAATTTATCACTGTATCCTCCAGCTCACAGCAGAGCCTGAAAACTGGCTCCATATTTTAGCTTTTCTCCTGACACCTAGCTGTCGTGACCAAAGACATCAGTGCTACTCTGCAAAGCTCTGCGCTGAGGAAGCAGAGCTGGATGTATCCTTGGGGAAGTCTGTTCCATTCACACCTAGGCATTGTTACCTGTCTGCCATCTCTTTCCTTGTACCCCTGGTGTAGCTGCCTCTCCTCCCCATCACAAGCTACAGACCAAGCTGCAGTCTGCACCTAACCAGCTTGGGAATTGAAATAATTTTACAGCAATTTGAAAATCTGGGACAATAAAAACAGTGGGAAAAGAATGGGAATCTAGGGGGGACAGGATGGCCTAGAGGATAAACTTTCATCCCTAACTGAAGTGCACGTTTTCACCACAGAGGCTTGATGCAATATGCCACAGGATTTCCTTCTCCACAGCAAAACCAGGACGTGCAATTCTCAAGGAACAGCTGGGAGCCTCACCGACGGATGCTTTGAATTGCAGTCCCCTCCCCCGCTGAGCCACAGTCAATTAAGGGATGAAGAAGGCAAAAAACCCCTCTGGCTCATGACACAGCCCTTCAGCTGGCCCTCAGTTCACCTCACAACCAACAGACCTGACCACCAAACCTCCTGGACGCAGCAGGAGGTGTGGCAGGGTGGGCTCACCGTGCGTCCAGGAACCGCGAGCGCAGGATCATGACGGCTTCACACGTGCTCTGCTTCAGCTGCATCTGGATGGAGCTGAACTTGCGGTGGATGATGCTCACCATCCGCTCGATCTCCTTGGGCGAGATGGGCCGGGTCCGGCTCTGCTCGCGCAGCAGGTTCATCACGTGGGTGGTGAACTCATTGCACGCCTGGGATGGCAGGAAAAGCAAAAGAAACCCCAGGATGGGAAGGTCATTCGGCGGCGTCATGGACAGGGCAGAGGCAGCGCGGCTGGGGAAGGAGGTGTGAGTGCAGGCCTCACTGGCTGGGGCTTTTCAGAGCATGCTCAGAGCAAGAATGTGCTGGTGTTTAGGGGATGATGCCTTAGTATTTTAGCTTTTATATTTTTCAGATTCTGTACTGCATTAGTGTGTAACTCTGAACTCCATATAGAGTGTTAGTTAACTTTCTTCACGTTTTGGTCAGACAAAACAATCTTTCTAGGCCTGAGATTCAAGGACACCCTACAGCCTCAGGCCCCAAAAAGTATAAACAAAAGTGAATTAGGGGGAGCAAACTGGGGATATATGACATCATTACATGAAGCTGTCTTGGAGAATTAACCCCTGATATACAAATACATCAAACTTGTATTTGTCTGAAAAACTCCTGACCATTGTCCATTTTGGGTGTAGCCCCTTGGGAAGGCTTTGTCTGCCCTTAATATACCTGAAGGCCCTTCATTAAATATATCATTAAATATATCTGCTTTTATCCTTTGAACTTTGTCTGGTCTCCGTTTCTAGCTAAGCCCAAAACAGGCATCAGGGAGAGAGAAATTTCCCTGGTCTGCCATCCATGGGGTGTGAGAAGCTCCCAACAAACCTGCTGGGAAAGACAGCAGCTGATTTCTGTGCTCTCAGGGGGATCACGGATGGAGCTGGAGCAGAAGAACCCTAGGATTCATGTAAAGTATGAGTAAGTTCCAGCCATTGTTTTCCTGGTTGTGACTGGAAGAGCTATAGATTTATCTGAAAAGGACCACGACTCTTTTGACCCACTGCCCCTCCTCCTACAGCCCCACCATGTGTCCTGCACAGCCCCTTGTGCTTCACAGGAGCAGCTCCCTGAGAGACATGGCCCTGCTCCGTGCTCTTGGCACATCAGGTAAGAAGTAAATAAGGATAATAATTAAAGCCTGAGTGAGGCAGGAGCCCTGACAAATAAGAGCAAGCAGGTAACAATCTCAATTAGTTTGCTGCTGGCACAGCACTGTCTGGTTGCTCCTGCTGTCCCCATGTTGTGCCGTGAGGACACGACAGCGAGGAGCCAGGGGACAAGGGAGGGATTCTGAGGACACATCAAAGTCACCTCACTTCCCTCTCCTTCATCCCCACGAGCACCTCACTGGCATGATGGGATCCTCTGATTCCCAGAAGCAAGCCCTAAAAGCCGGGGGCAGCACTTGGACAGTGATGGCTGGAGGAGCCTTTGGTGCTGCTGGGATGTGGGGAGCTGCTCTGGGGACAGCATCTGCAGCTCCCACCCCGTGATGGGGAAAAAGGGGCTGGCAGGGGAATGAAACACTGCATTTGTGGACTGGTGATATGGGCTTCACCTGCTGTGTCTTACCCCACCCTTCCAAGCTGAATTTCAGACCCAACAAGGAAACATCCCCAAGGCCAGCAGAGCCCCTCCAGCTGCCCATCCCCAGCTCCAGCTGCTGACTCCCACTCCCAGGGTGAGTGCCGGCTATCAGAGCTCTCAGCCAGGCATCTCATTGCTCCCAGACACGCCAGCAATTTCACATCATCTCCTCTTGGCATGAAATAAAGAGCATTAAAGGCAAAATCACCACTGAGTGCTGACCCAGCAGCAGCCAGACTGAGAAGCCAGGGGCTGAGCTCCTAACAGGTGGATTGGATAGAGTGGGAAGGAGAGGAAAAACCCTGAGCCCTGGTGTTGCAGGACTGTGGGCAATGGTACCAGAGATGTGGACCAGCACAGCCACTTGCAAAGCCACTCAGTGGCAAAACCAAACCCTGCCAGTGGGTTGTGAGAAGGAAAGATGTGACCCATCCCACCCTCTGGGTCTGGCTAAAGGTTTCTCTCACCAGTCTTTGGGAGTCTCTTTGAGGAGCAAAAGCAAAGCAAAACCAGAATCAGAGCATCCAACAAACAAAACTCCTTCCCGGGGGAGGGAGAAGCAGAAAGTCCTTCCCTGAAACCTGTCCCTGTCTCTGCCAAGGGCCTCTCCTTGGACTTGGGTAGCAGAGGATGTGGTCTCTCTACCCCTCTTCAGCCTGAAAGATGATCCCTGACGTGTTCCCCCTCCATGTGGGATGGCTGAGGCTCCTCTGTCTCTGTGCCTCAAGAGCTGAGGAGAGCCACCAAAGGTCANCGTTTCTGTGCCTCAAGGGAGTGACAGCAAGGGCTGAGGAGAGCCACCAAAGGTCATCCTTCCAACCAGCCCTCTGCCTGCCCTAAAGCTCTGCCAAAATGTCTCCCATGGCACGACTGTGCTTGGCTGCTCCATTACCAGAGCCCTGCAACCCTGACTCCAGCTCTAACCCTGGGGAGCCCTTCCCCAGCTTGGCCAACATGGCCATGGGGGTGAGGCATCCCCCAGCGCCACCACACATCCAGTTAGCAGGTAAAATGGAGGCTTCTACTGGCTCTAAACCATAAATCTGAATGCCCATCTGGCCCCTGGCAGCGGAGCTTGTCCTGCACCCAGAGGTGATGCTTTCTTGCTCACATCCATAAACCATAACCTTGGGGTAGAAAACACAAGGGTAAGGTGCACAGTGGTCAAGAGAAGTCTGCAAAACATCTGGAAGCACTTGAAAGGATCTGCTTTTGAACGCTGACCTGCCAAGCTCTTCATGAAATTGTCGGTGTTACCAACAGCTGTGTTCACGACCCAAGTAGGTTTTCTTTTCTAAGAATAATTTACTACAAGAAGAAAAGATTTTTTTTTCCCCTGGAAAAAGAGATTTTCAAGCAGAAAATACATTCAAGGAAGATTCTGATTCAAGTCTTGCTTGGACAGTTGTCAGCACTGAGGTCAGCATGTCACAGAAGCCTTTTCCTTCACAGGGCCAGTTCTGGGTAAGATATTCAGGGGAGGAGTGAAAAGTAAAAATCCAAGGGCCAACCCATGGCAGGACTACTCTGACGCCACATCCCAGCATAAAACCCCAACCCTCCCCACCGTAGGAACAGCACGTTCTGACTCCAACCCCCAGAGCCATTTGCCCACACGCTCCCAACAACAGATGTCAGTAGAGATCCAGGCTGTGCAGCGCCGGCGGCTCCCCCGCTCTACTCCCGCCAGCCCACGGACGAGCCCCGCCGCGAAGGAGCCTGTTACCTGCTCGTACTTCTCCAGCTCCGTGTGGTAGATCTGCCGGATCTGGGAGAGTTTGGCTCTGTAGTCAGAGTGCTCCACCGAGTTGTCGGAGCCGGCTCCTCCGGACGCGGCGGCGGCAGCGGCGGCGGCGGCCGAGCCGCCTCCTTTCTCGGGGCCCGCCACCCCCTCGGCAAGCAGCATGTTGTCTAACCTCATCAGCTGGGGGTCCGTGGGCTCCTCCTCCTGCGCCCCCCGGATGCTCAGCACTGCAGCAGACACAACAGGGAGAGAGGAAAGGCTGAGTCACACCTGGGGTTTAACTCGGGGAAGCTCATCCCAAGCTGGGCTGACCCGGTCAGCAGGGGTTTTCTTCCTTCCCAGCAGGCTCCCCGACAGGCATCCTGGTGCTCCAAGTACTCATCACCAAGCTTGGCTTCACTCATCACTGCTTGGCTTCCAGGGGCACTCCAGCTCCCTGCTCCTCTCCCTTCCCCTTCCCCTCCTTCCCGCAGGACAGAACTGGCAGTGAGCTCACCACAGAGCTACCCCAGAAAACCACACTTTCTGCTCCAACAAGCAGCAAAACTCCTAGCAACAGCAACCAAAAAAACCGATAAATGCACCCATGCTTGCTGCCAGAAGCGATAGGGACCATATCCCGACTCCAGCGTGAGATGGGAAGTTGGAAGTCTCTAGCCCTGACCTCATCTCACTCAGGGTCCCCTCATGTCGCCCAACATGTCATTTACATCAACCCCAGATGGCAGAGAAAGACGCACAGAGCCCAGGGCAGCTGCGCTTTGGTTTGCACATCCTGAAATACGGCCTGTGGAGAGAGTTTGAAGTCCCTGCTTTTAGCCACGCACTGGGAACGTATGCAAAAACAAAACATGGATGCAAAAACATGGATGAAATAAATTTTATTCTTGGAAAAATGCCTTTTCTTTAAGAATCCAGTCATTTCACCGATGTTTAAACCATGCTGAGAAAAGGAGCGACAATGAATTAATCCTCCCAGAGTTACTTTTCAAAAAGAGAATCTTCCTCTCATATTTGTGCTCCCTGCCTAAATTACCGTTCCAAAGGAAAGTTCTCCTGGTAGGGCTTTCCTGGAAAAACAACATGAGAGCATCCCAACACCTTGGGATGTTCCATGTCTGAAAAATGGAGGTGCCCTGTGTGTTCCCCTCCATGTCTGTGTTGGAACACAGAACGATAATGTGAGATTTCCACATGTACACATGCCCAGCTGCATAATAAATGACATAAATAAAAAAATCCTTGATGAGCAAATTAAAAAAGGCATTTCCCTAAGGGAAAACAATCGTATTTCCCCATCTCATCTGGCACAGGGGCTCTGAGCACACCCCCCACCACGAGTACAAACTCTTTGCACATCCAGAGCTGGGAAATGTTGCATGGATTTTGGTAAAGCTGAGCCTGCTGACACCTGAGATGAATTTGACCCCCTCCCAATCCACAGAACAAACAAGAACAAGTGATTATTCCTGTGATTTAAAATTAAAAAAAAAGTAGTGGAAGATTTGTTAGCAACAAGAAATAAAATCAGAGCAGCTAAAAAACTCCAGCAACCACCAGGTATGGTCTTTCCCACTCTGCAATAAGTTAAAGATACAGCTACTATTATCAGTATAAAATTGAAGTAAAAGACCCTGTAGAAAGGTTTGGTTAAGACTAAAAAGAGCTTTTTTAGAAAGCCTCAAAGCCTACAGAAATTACTATTTTCAGGATATTTCACTCATTCATTTAATTTTATTTTATTCATACATTTGGATCAGTTATTCATTCATGCATTTACTGGCATTTTTTGTGATTAAAATATGCACTGTCAAAGGTGGGAAGGTGGGCAGAAAAAAAAGCCCAAGAACAGTAAAACTGGAACTAATAATAAATAATTCCACGCTAGGGAGGATCATTTCTGTATGGAGGAATGAGGGCAGAGTGCCAAATTTGAAGCTGAGCCCTCAGGAGACAGCACCAGCATCTCCCCCCACCACGGGAGGCTTCCCATGGCACCCAGCCATGATAAATAGATCCAAGGGGAGAGGACAGATTTCATCAGGAAAATGGTTTGGGGTCTATGGTCCATAAACTGAAATATGAGGCAAAAGTAGCCAAATCCCTTAAAAAGAGAAGAGGAAAGTTGACAGGATGCAGCAGGGAGAGAGACTTGCCACGAAAAGAAAGAGAATAAATTCCTATTCTTCCAGGACAAAAATATAAATAAAAATCAGTCAATTAAAGCACATCAAAAACCCAAATACAAAAGGAAAGCAACACAGGTTAAAAATAAAAAAAAAATACTAAAAAACACCTCAAACAAACAAATCAAAAGCGGAGTTGCCAAAACAGGCGCATCTTGGATTTCAAAAGGGAAATATTTTTAGATTAAAAATCTCAGGAAACATTGACCTGACAGGTAGGCACGAGTGATTAATTAGTTTATGTTTAGAGAGCTGCTTCCTGATGAAAAGTGCTGTTATTCCAGGGAGCTTTACTCCTGTGCCACACACACAAACCAGCACCCGATGGAGGAGATGTGCCCCCCACAGCAGAGACCTGAGCCCAGCCTGGGCTTGGCTGCTCTCTCAGAATAAAGCCATGCAGTAAAAAATGGAAAGGCCGATGTGTCTAAGCAGGACTGATGCTGCTTATTTATCCCTGAAAGGCTGTGCTCAGCCGAGGAGAAGACAAAATGATTATTTAAAAGCTCCTTTTTTATCTTCCCAGTGCTGGACCCAGCTCTGTCTGACACACCTCTTGCCAGGATGCCTGGGATGTTGGGCTCCTCGGCAGTTCTCACCCTCCAAACTGCCCCCTGTTGAGGAGGCTCTGCTGGCTGGGGGGCTTGAGATGGCTTTGGCAGCACCTAACCTGCAGTGCCTGGGCAGCTGGTGGCAAAAGAACCCTGCTCTCCCACCAAATTAAAACAGAATAATGAAGTAGAATGATCCTCAGTGGTCCAAGGGGCTCCAGGCATGTAGGCACCCGGGCAGCCTCAGGACTCCCCATTTGCTGCTCCTGATTAAAGGAAGGGGGGGCGGGAAAAAAAGGAAGAACAAAAAGAAAAGATAGCAACTGGCAGCTGTGGGGGGAGAAAAATCCCTGCAAGACTTTCTGTCCTTGGCTGCTTTCCCGCTTGGCTCAGCAGCCTCTGGAGCCGTGGTGCTTGCCACTAGATGGTGCTCAGCCCTCGCCCAGGTCCCCTGCTGATCAAAATGCATTTTTAGATGTAAATACACACACAAATGATATATATATGTGTGTGTATGTGTGTTATATACACATGGGTGTGTTTTAAAAGTAAACCCAAGGCACGAGCCCTGCCCCTGCACGCACCCCCAGCTGGAACGAGGCTGCCACGGGGTCCCCATCCCCAATGGCAGCAGCAGGAGCACCTGGGGACCACAGAGCCACCAGCCTGTAGTCCAGGCATGGTCACCAGCAGGGTCACAGAGACCCATTCCAGCAGCTGGAAAATGGCTCCCAGCTCCCACACTTGCTCCTTCTCCCTTCCTGAGGAAGGGGTCACAGCCACAGGGCCCAGAGGACATGGACACATCCCAGGCCTGGGCTGGCTCTGTGGTGAGGCTGCAGTGCAGGACATGGCAAGTCGTGGCAGGACTGACCTCAGAGAAGCAGGTGTAAAGACAAAGCCAAAACCAGCTCCTTGGCTGCCCTGCGATTCAGGGACCCAGGATGGGAAGTGCCTTGAGCCACCAAAGCTTCCAGATGCTCCAAGATGCTTTCCGCAATGTCTCCAAGGAGCACCTGCAAAGCAGCCAGCTCCATGGTCACAGGGGATGAGCAGCCAGCACCCCACATGTCCCCACACCTCAGCTCCTGTGCCTGGAGTCCCCTCAGGTCACGTTGTCTGAGGGACAGCCAGGGTGGAGGGCACAAGGCAGGAGGAAGAGCACTTGCCAGACTCCTTTGGAACAGACACCACTCTGGGGATGGCCTGGGGCTGTGAAGACACCTAAGAAATCCACAAAGGAGGGTACCAGACTCCTCTGGTACTCCAGGCCATCATGCCCTACCTTATTTACTCCATTCTCCTGGGAGCATTTTTTCAAAGGAATCTGAAAAGCACAGGAGCTGAGCACACAGTCATCTCTCTTCTCCAAGGCCACGCCAAAATCCTTCCACTTAGCAACTCTCTCCTCTTCACCCCTTCCAAACCCTCCAAATTAGAGATGTGCAGGCAACAGAACGAGAACTACATCACGAAGGCAATCAAACATGCTGGGGGCAATGGCAGAAGCTAGGCAGGAGACTGTGGCTTAGCAGTGACAACACCAAGGGACCTTCCAGATCCATCTTTCTTCTAGAAAGGGCAATTTAACCTACTGTGGTCAGTGTCCTCAAGCTGAGGAGATGTGGGAGGCAGGGCCAGACTCCATATACATCCTCACAAGAGGATACAGGGTGTGGTGGTGAGACATGGTGGTGACACAAGCCAGGTTGTGATGATGAAGGGATGGGTCAAAAGCACGGTCCTGCACAATTTCTGTGACTGCCTGGTTAAGATTCCCACTGGTAACACGAGCTGGCAGCTCCTCTGCAGCCCCATTTGTTGACACCACCAGCCAAGGGCTGGACCTGGGACTGGGCATTGAAACAAACCCGCCCCACAGAGAAACCTGCTGGGTGGTTTCAGTGAGTTTGGGAGGAGCGAGCTCGCCTGCTCCTGGATGGGTTTTATCATGGTTGTTTCTGCCCATTCCCAACTTGCTGAATTGCCTTTTCAGGGGGACATTTTAAAGGAGAAGGAGATTTCAAGTAAATGATTGCAACTTATCGAAAATAATGTGCTACTTAGCATCGGAGACAAGCATCCTGGCAGGCAGAAATGGGAAGCAGTGCCGGAGCAGATGGGAGTAATTACGTTGTGATTTTCAGAAGGGTTTTCTTTCCTGCCTCCACTGTGCCCAAGATGTACTGGGAGGCGGGAACAACCCACCCAAGAACGGAGTTTTGGGAGAGGTGGACAGACAATTCCTCTTGTCAGGCTCTGGAGTGGCCTCAGGTGTCACTTTCTCATGGGGAAACCAGAGATGTCCACTGCAGGTGGAGCACTTCTGGCTGCTCTCTCTGTCCTCTTACAGGGCCTCAAGTGGGTGAGATGCCCCCTCCCCCACCAAGGCACTCATCTGCCCCAACAACACCCAACCCAGACACCAAGGTGTAGCCCAAATCCTTTCCTGGAACACTGGAGTGGCAGTTTCTCCCTGAGAACCTCAAAACTCCTGCACGTGCCCACGCAGCAAACAGCCCAGCTTTGAAACACACCTGGGACATCAGCTCACTTCCAGCTTTTTGGGATTTAGTATCAGCAACATTTGCTTGGGGAGACCCAGCTTCAGGAGTCACACAAGCTCACTGGAAAATGTTGGGGTTTTTAAATATATTTTTTTACAGCTCCAGGTCTAAACAAAAGCTAGCAAACACAGGGACAGTTGTGATGCCTCTCCTAACAAAACTAGTAACTAATCATCTTATTTTAAGCCTATCTCAACATTCCCTGGAGCCTGAGACTAAGTTTGTGAAGGCTGAGGATCAAACCACTGAACTTGGAACAAGAATACTCCCACCTGCCTCATGTTTGATGACAATTACATGTTCAGGGACTGCATCTTCCTCATACTCGTAATGTATAGTTTCAACCAAGTCAGGAGAACTGGGGTTTGCTTCCTTGGCTGATCCATGATGCCACAGGCTTGAGCTGCTCTTCTCAAACTTTCTCTGTGCAGAGAAGCTGCCAGACTCCGTGCACCTACCTAAACTCTTGAGCTTTTCTCCTATCCAAGTGTATTTGCAACCTAATTTCTTTGAAACAGCAAATCCTGTATAACAAGGAAAATCCAGAGTCTTGGATCCTACCCCAGAATCCTGGAATGATTTAGGTTGGAAGAGATGTTAAAGATCATCTCTTTCCAAACCCCTGCTATGGGGAGGGACCTCTTCCACTACCTCAGGCTGCTCTAAGCCCTGTCCAACCTGTGCCAGGGCCTCACCACCCTCACAGCGCTCTCTTTAAACACGAAGTTGCCTTCAATACCTCAGAAGAAATGAACTCCCAGAGCTTTGTGGAGCTTACTAAAGCACCCCTCCCTAGCTGGGTCTTCACACTGCCAGGTCAAAGGTCCACTTGACACAACAGAAATCCCTTCCTGGCAAAGCACACAGCGTCCACCTTAAACGGGAATCACAGTCTTTGGAACAAAGGTGGAGCACTTCAGTGTCAAGTAATCACAGGAGTTTTAAACCTTGGTTGGATATATTCACCATGTTTACATAAAGCCACTGAGAAAATCAAGGTCAAAATGCAATTACCTATTTCCAACAAAAACAGAAGCTGGAATTTCTAAATAGACAGACACACGCCTTTCTGGGGAACAGGAATTAAAGAGAAGCTCATGTTTTTTTTCTTACAATTGACATTAAAGTTCCCCTCCTCACTTCAACCTTTCCAAAACTTACAAATGGATGAACAGATTTCTGCTCAAATTTTCCAAAACAGGCTGCCGTGAGATGAGGCATGGAAAAATTCAGCTGGCAAAATGGCTTTTTGTGCATCTACTTATTTTACTTATTTCCCAGCAACAGGAGGAGCTCTCTGAAACTGATGGGCCGTTACTGTCACCAATTTTCACTGTCTAAAGCCATAAAACAAACTAAAAATCCCAGCAACAAATCAAGAGAGAGGCTTGTACCCATAAGCCACCCTGGATCATTGTAAACCCACCTCTTTTCCCAACACAGGAGTGTCCTTCAGAGCTCTTTGGAAACAAAGCAGACAGATGCTTTTAAAGATGGATAAATGTTCCTGTAATTCATGAAACTGTGATAAGATACTCCCACAGAGACAAGAGCAAGTCACATCAGTCCAGAGTAACAGTCCATGTAGTCCTAGAGGTCAGCTCCAGCCATGGCCAACAAGCCCAAGTGGACACTCAGCCAAGGCCAACAACAGAAGCATCAGATGCTCAGGGCAGCAGCACTTCCCCCAGATCCTTCCTACCCACCACCAGTTTGGAAACTTGCATCACAGATCAAATTCAGATCAATCAAAAATGCTTCCTGAATCAAAATAGAAATCTCTTCCCACTTCATTTTATCAATTTCCTCTCTCTTTCTTGTTTAAATAAAAATTTGGGTCAATTTCAAACCAATTAAACTTCTTTAAAAATGTAACTTTGAAAAACAGTAACTTCCCATCTTTCTGGGGTGGAAGCGTCTAAATTATTTGCTGAATCCAACATAAATTAAAAAGAAAAAAAAAGGTGGCTGCATTTCCCTAAAACCTTAACTCTGGGGTGTAGGAAACAGGAGAAGGGAATTTATCACATGCCAAAAAGTTTCTCAGCTCCCAGCAGCAGCTCTCCATCACTTCAAGGATGCAGCTTGGATGTGCCACAGAAGCTGCAGAAGAGAGACACTTATTTCACAGTGCTGGCAAAGAGTCTGCACCAGTTTTCTCCTAACCCCATCCCAAATGCCAAATGAGTTGCCATAGTGAGCAAGGATCTGGCAGCAAAACGATCAAAAGATTTGGAAAATTATTACTAACATATTCTGTGGAAAAAATATTCCCCCCCCCCCCCAAACTGGACAACAAAAATAGGTGAAAAAGTAAAGCACAATGCTGCTGTGATTACTGAAAACCAGATTCTCCGAGAAATGTGACCCCGTGGGGAAGCTGAATGAACACAGATGAGCTCATCTTTCCAGTCCTTCCCTGTATCCTGCTCCTGCTGACCAGTTTAGCTCCTGGCCAGTAACTGAGCCTGGTATCGAAACTTCTGACACCAGCCCCACACACCCATTTATTGCTATGACTGACTGTGGTTCAAATTTAAATATTTTCTCTTTTTCTCCTTGCAGTCCTGATGCCAAAATCCATGTTTCCTCAAGGATGTTTTGCTGCAGGCTGGGGGGCTTGGGCAGCAAGGCTCCCAGCTGGAATTTTCAAAGCTGGTATGTGAGGACAGGTAGCACCTCTTGCACCACCCAGTGATGGTTGAGCAGAGTGTTTAGCAGCAGAAAGCCAGCTGGAAGTGCTTCCACACGTTAAAGACAAGGCAACCAGAGCCTAACACCCCACCAGTGGACAAACCACCTCCTCCCCTCCCACTTAGAGCAGCTTCAAGCCTGCCTCTGCAACGTCACAGAAAGCACAAACCAGCCCTCACAACTCCACCTAATTAAGCACATCAGCTTCCTCCAGCAACATACTGCAAACAACCAACCACCCCAGAGCCAAACTCCGGGCTCAGAGGGCTCAACTGGCACACCCTGTCCCTGGAAGAGCACAGATGCATTTTGGCCATGCACAGGTGCCCTCCCCATCCCATCGGGCACCTCACAAACGCCCAGGCCAGGCTCATGGTCTGAGGCAGCAAGCTGACGCTGGGGAGCGGCGCTGAAGCTGGCTGGAGCAATCCCGCACTCATATCTCACAAAGCAGTTTTCTCTTTCCCAAGCAGGGTAGGGTTAGCAGGCTCCAGCCACAGCCCTGAATCATAACCAAGCCCTTATCTGCATGGGCAAGCCCCGTGCATCTCAAACTCCCCAGCTGCACTGACCACACCATAAGGGAGAGATGATGCGCGGCCATCTCCACCTGGCCTCCTCCACCCTACCACAGCCAGCACCAACCTCCAGCTGCTCAGAGCAGCAGTGGCAGAAGTTAAAGGAAAGCAGAGTGAGATTCACCACTCTTCTGCTGCTGGGCCAGATTTGAGCAGAAGATGCAACCCAGCTCACTGACCAGACTGAGGCTGGCCTGCCTCAGGGGAGCAGCAAAAACCATGGAGATAGCCTGTACCAGGACTTCACCTTTTCCTGGTGGAGTTTGGGAGACGGACCCGAGTCCCCACTGCAGCACCAAGAGAACAAATGGTCACTGAGGGACGAGTAAGCCATTGTCCTCACTCGAGGAAATGAGGAGGACCTGGTGCTCCTCACGCCTGGAGCTGCATCCCAGGCATGGACTTGGGGCTGCATAAACCCTGCAGAAACAAATCGGCAAACAAAGGATGGATTGCTCCCAGGTCAGGTCCAGCCATAAACCCCCTCCTCTGAAGGGAGAGTTGGGCTGGGATCTGTGCGGTGCTTTGCATATGAATTCTCCTTGCTGAAAAGAAACTGGGTTCTTTGAATGAGCTGAATCTGTTAATGAGAAGCTGGGGCCTCCAGAGCCCCTCTGAGGACAAGGGTCCCACTTCAACTGCCCCAGGCCAAGCCCTGAAACCTGAGAACAAACAAAGAGAGGTTTTCTCCCAAAAGGAAGCTGCTTTTCCAGCCTGCTCCCCTCTCCCAAGGTCATCTTCCCTGGACACACTGCACATAGTGGCTGGGCATGAAAGTCCTAAGTGAAAAGACTGGCAGAAGCCCAGGTTGAAAAGCTTGCATTTCAAATTCTCTCCTGCCATCCTTCAAAAAGGATGGCCCATGAGACTCCATCCAAGGAAAGCTGGCTTGGAGCTCATCAGATGGCAATATCCCACTCAAGTCTCAGGTTTGCTAAATACTCTGAAAGTGCTTGCTGCCCATTACACTTCTGAGAGTGCTGCCACTCTCTGCCAAGCTGATGGCCTTGCCACAGGCTTGATTCAGGATTTTGTGTAATATAGGAAAGATCTTCCAGGTCTTGGAGCCAAGCCATTGCATGGAATACACTCCTCCCTCTCTTTCTCTCTCCCAAAGTGGGCAGCACAGAACCACGATAGACATCTTTACAAAAGCTGGAGACAGACAGGGAACTGCTCCCACTGCAGAGCACCCTGTGGCCACGTCCTGTCCCTCTGCTGTCAAGGGACCTCCCCACCTCCCACTTAAAGGCACATTTGCTGTCCAGAAACACCTTCCCATTTCCAGCAGCAATGTTCTGATGCACCACAGGAGCTGAGTGTGGCCCTTGTGACTCTTGCTCACTTGAAGGCAGCCTCATTCCCTGGTGCTCAAAGGATGTGGCTGCAGGAGTAATGTATCCTTTTAGTTTTTTTGGTGTATGAGAACAAGAGGGAAACAAAGGAGAAGGGAGAAGCAACTATTAAGAAAGAATTCTCCAACCAGTTTAAAACCTCAGGAAAGGGTTTTGCAGTAGGAAACCTATGGCCCTGGCCAAGGGGAGATGGTAACCATTGCTGAATATGAGTGGAACAGAAGTGCTGCTATGGGTCACAGTCTCCTCTGAGGTTCAGCCATGGCCCAGGGTCTGCCCTTGTGGAGGCTGGACACTGCAGATCCCTGACAGACAGGGTCTCCTGTTCCAGAAGGATTAGAAACCATCCCTCCACACGTGCACCTCTTGCCAGCCACGGTAGCAGGCAACTCAAAGCCTTCTCCACGAAAAATCTGAAAATAAGTTATACACCGTTCAGGATAGGTCAAGAGCAAAGCAAGAGAAGCAACCACAACCAAAGTCATCAGAAATCCCACCCCAACTTCTGATGCATCCATTTACATGCAACATATTCACCACTGGACAATTTCAGGCACCCACTTTCCGTGTTACAGACGACACCAAGACACAGGACTGGACTCAGCCTCCCTGGAGCCTGTATTCATGTCGCCCCTGGGTGGCTTTGAAGTACCACAGCTCTCCAGAACTACATGTTCCTTTTAACTCCCTGCAGACTTCCCTCACACACAAGGTGGAGTCACAATCCCTGGAGGTATTTAGAAGACAGGAAGATGT
Source organism: Bombycilla garrulus (assembly GCA_013400315.1). Lineage (NCBI taxonomy): Eukaryota > Metazoa > Chordata > Aves > Passeriformes > Bombycillidae > Bombycilla > Bombycilla garrulus. The sequence continues at coordinate 286,648 of VXBU01008534.1, forward strand.
GGTTCTTAGGGGCAGGGTTTAGTGGTGGAGCTGGCAGTGCTGTATTAACAGATGGACTCAATGATCCTGAAGGTCTTTTCCAACCTCAATGATTCTACAATTCTGGGTCTTTTCCTCCATGCCATACACAGATCCCACCAAAACCTATCTGGATGTTCCTTTTCCATTTACTTGCTTTCCAAGCTTGTCCCCCACCACCAGAGAGAGGCGAGGTTTGCCCAAACCCAGACTCTCCACCAAGCTCCTCTGGATAAGGTGCTATCCTGAACCCAACTCTGCTGCACTCCAGTGATGGCAGCAAACAAAGGAGCACATATTTGCATGATGGTGGAGGACACCATCTTTGCCACCGCGCCGACCTGCTGAGCCTGGCGTCAAACCCGGTCCTCGGGCGTGCCAGACAGAGCCCGACTCTTTGAGAGGCAACAGCCGGTCGGCAGCGTTTTAAGGCCAGAAAACAGCTCTGAACGTTCAGTTCCTTCTTTAAATAGAGGCCCCTTCTGTAAACGATCTGTTTGGACAGGAGGGAGAGCACTGCAAGTCCAAGCGCTTGTGAAATAGGATCGGCTGCCTTCGTTCCCGTTCCATTCAAAACATGTGGGGGGAAGAAAGAAACCCAAAACCGGCAGGGCAAGACAGGAGGAGAGAGCCCCCACATGTCCGCGCAGCTGGGAGGGTGCGAGACGCCAGAAAAAATGAGGCAAAAATATTAAAAATAATCAATTAGTGGCATTTCTGTTTCGAGGCGCCTGCGTGTGTTTAATTATATTCCATGCAAGAGGCTGTTGACACAGATTTCCGTGCTGTGGGGCGGTAGTGTAAGGGGATCCAGCTCTGCCTTCCACCTCGGACAACCCCGCTCTGGGCTTCACCAGCGAGCTCACCCATCCCCACGGGCACAGGGGGCTCACACCCAGCTCCACCAGCCAGACACACAGACATGCAGCTCCCCCTGCTCCTGCAGGAGAGGCCACGCCAGAACCAGCGAGGAGACTAAAAAGGGAGCAAAAAAAAAAAAAAAAAATAAAAAAAAAGTCTTTGCCCAACTCCGGCTGTGTCCCAGATCAAAGATCATCTCCAGCAAGGCCATCTGGTCCTTGTAAATGTAAAACCAAATTGAAAGCCCTGCCCTCACCTCCTCCGACTCCCTCGGCAATATTGCTTTTACCGGCCCGCATGGCCAAGGAGCTCGCAAAAGGCATCTGTATGTAATAGAGAGCCCCCGTGCAGCTGGGCTGGAGCCTTCCAACCCCCCTTCCTGTTAATCACCACGCAGAGGTAAATGTTTTCTTTGGATCTCTAGGGGCCCCTTTATTCCTAGGGCCTTTGGGAAGAGTCCGTGGCAGCAACCCTGAGATGGAGGAGG
>VXBU01008534.1:295919-312114 GCA_013400315.1 Bombycilla garrulus
AACAACAACAATAATAATAATAATAATAATAATAATAATAATAATAATAATAATAATAATAATAATAATACCAGGACTCCAAAGGTAAGCACATTAGCAATAAGGGGCATGTTATTATTAATACCACTCAGCATTTACCCAGTGCCTTTGCTGATGTTTAGCCACGCTCACAGGGAGGGGAAAATCCTGCCCTTCCCTTTCCTCCTACAATGGAGAAAGCGCAAGACAGAGAGGTGAAACAAGCTATGGCTTGTTGTGTTGGAAGGGAGCAAGTTGTGGTGGCCTGACTTGGTTTCATACTTTCCTTCCACATGCCCAGGATGTAGGTTGACTCTGAGCTATCAGAAAAATACTGGGGAAAAATCATCAAAATATCTTACATACTCCTGGTCCTCAAACTGCGCCACTCACCAGCACCCCTAACCCCGGAATTTCCATCAAGGCAGGGATATGCCAATGGGTTTTCAAAAGCAGAACTGCAAACATCATGGTACAAAAGCAATTGCTTGATTTCAGTAGGTATTGCAAAAGCTTCAGGGCTTAATTGCATGCAATTAATGAGCATGAAGGTCCTGTGTATCTTGCCTTTCCATCATACAGTACAGGGTGCATGGCTGCTGTATCCAGGCTCCTGAAACCTAGACAGGGAGTCTTAAAAACCCCTTCAATACTGAAATATTGTCTCTCCTCTGTAACTAAAACCATTCAGGACTGCCAAAGCCAACAGCTGCAACAGGCCCTGGAAATGATCAGAAGAACCTCATTTAACGAAACATGAAAAAGAGTTACATTCAGTTCTGACTGCAAAATAAAAACAACCTTTTGAATTTCCTGCCTGCACAAGAGCCTAGAAGAAAGGAAAAAAAAAACCAACCAAACCAAACACCCCAAAGAAGTGGTTATTGCACCTCTGCTTTTACTCTGCAATGGGTACAATTACCCTGTACCACTGAAACCCAGTGAGTGCTGGAACAGCTACGAATCAGTCAGTGTCTACCAACTGCCTGGACAGAAATACACTTTGCTGTTCCTGTTTGGGTTGGAGAAAGGGGAATTCACAGCTTTCCACCTCCCTCAAGAAGAAATACGATGTCCCTCAGCTGCCAAATGGAGCAGGAATGATCAAGCAAACTAAAGTGATGCTGCACCAAATGTGCCCTTCCCAACTCAGGCAGGTCCCTAGGCATGGATACTGCTCGAGATGACTGTGCTTGGCGCAAGAATAATGGAGCAAGAATAATAACCAGGGGAAATAGGATTTTGCAGCCAACTTTAAAAAGTGGGGAGGGGTCCTGAGTCACACCTCCAAAATGAACTCACACTGCCCTCTCAGTGCAATTTTGCCTTCATTCAATAGCTTTCTAAGTAGATATTCCATCAGCTTTGTGCTTGAGATCCTTCACAGCCATGGCATTTACAGCAAATCACATTATCTTGCTGCAGCCAGATTTTTGGCTTAAAAAAAAAAATTTAAATTCATATGAATAAAAGATTACCTCAAAAATGTCTTCAAGAAATTCATGCCCCAAATCCACAATGCCAACATTTTGCCTTGCACAAAAATAACAAATTGGGAAGCTGTAACTGAATGGGCAAAGCCTGCTCTGACCAGGCAGAAAGAGAGCAGTACATTGCTCTGCTACAGAAGCAATGATAACCTTGGATGATTTAATAGTAGAGGAAGGACAGCCTGGCTGGGCCTGTTTCTCCTCAGACCACAGATGCTAAAAGTGCAGCCTTCAAAGCTGCAAAATATTTAACATCTCAACTTGGGTGAATAATCAAGTTTTCAGTGCACGGACAACTCAACACACATGGTAAGACTGGCATTTCAGACCAAGCGGATGTTCCAATTCAGCTTGTGCGTGTCCTACATCCAAATTTCCTCCAATTTCACTTGGTGCCCTGCACACACAAGGAAAACTCTTCCCTGTGCACTGAGAGGCTCAAGAGAAATGGCTCCCAAGACAATTATGTACTGTCCCATACTGGATCAGGATATAATGAGACCCCTCTCCCCAGCAGACTGTGAAACCTCTTCTCAGTGCCAGCAAATATTCAAGAATGTGAGGACTGGGTCAGTGCCTCCTGCAAGATGTAAAAACAAAGTTGCCATCGGATCCAACTAAACACAGAGCCAAAAGCTCCCAAAGTGTCCAGTGCTGCTCAGCCCAGATGCCTCAACCTGCTTGCAACTGGTACATTCCAAAATTTCCAGCCTACATCCTTCACTGTCACTCAGTGAGTTCCTCTGGCTTTTACTTAAGGTGTTTGGAACACACATCGCTGCTCTTTGCACTACAAATTACTGGGAAACCACACATTGCTGCTCTTTGCACTACAGAACACAGGGAAACATCGCTGCCGTGTTGGAGCAACTGTGAACTCCACTGAGTTGACCCTCTCCATCTTTTCAACCCCAAACAGTCCCTCAGGACATTTTGCTGCAGGAGACCTTCAAAAAGCAGCCCAGTGGTTGCTCCATGTCCAGAGAAAACAAACACAACCACAGAAATACTAGAGAAGGGGAGAGGCACATCTTGCTCCTCCTCTCCAGGGGATGGGAGACGTAACCATACCCAGTGATATTCCCCAGCCATCAATAACCACCCTTTTTTTGGACTAAAAGCTAGTGTAGAAATTTGTAATCTGAAAATTAAATGTGTGTGGAGAAGCTCCTAAATAAAACCAACTCAAACTGAGCCTTCAATGCCATACAGGCCAGGAGGGCAGCGTGGCCCAAGGACCTGGGCTGGGCAAGTGAGAGGTGGCAGATCTGCCCCTCACTGCAGACCAACACATGCACGTTTCAGAGACATGTGTGTGCTCCTTTCAGGCCAAAGACTTGGGTCCCTCCTCATCTGCACGGTTTGAATTAATTATACACTTTAATTTCATGAATTATTAATTTGATTCTGACTCGGCAGCTTACGATTATCCAGCGCTACAGACTACGCAATTCCAGCTTCATTAAAACATCACCAGCTGCCTGAGAGACAGACATTAAATAGCAGAGAGTAATAATAAAATTAAGCTCCCTGCGCATAGCAACAGAGTCTTCCCCAGCCGCACGCGGCGAGGGCCCAACTGGTTAATAGGCCCTTTCCAGGAGCTTTATTCCCTTCCCCAGGCTGGTCCCACCCCGCTCCTTTCACCGGAAGGATGCTACTGCTGGGACGCACGGCAGCAGAGCACTGGGGTTCTGCAGGGGATGGGGGCACAGCCAGGGGTGAGGGTGAGCAGCATCCCCCTCCCGACGCCCTCCTCAGCGCCCGCAGCAAGGACGGGGAGGGCTCCGGGGCTAACATCGCCTCCAAATAAATAAAGCTGGAGCGCTGCCTCCCAGTGTCTCCCTGGCAAAACAATTTATAGAGGGAAAATGTCGGAATTTAGACATTCCATTTAGCTGCTTCAGAAATCTAAGGACCCCAAACCTTGTGGGATTTGAGAAATCGATGGAATTAATTAAGGGAGATGTCCAGCGGTCTCCGCTAAGTAATCAGCAGGTACAGTAGACCTGAAATTCTATAAAGAAAAATGGGAAGGGATGACATTGAAGGAGGCAGTGGGGATTAAAAAATGAGCATCCGAGTGGGAAAGGCGCACACCCATTGATCGCTGCATTACGGATTAAGGCTTCAACGAGCAGCCAGAAGATTCTGTAGCAGAAAATGGTTACAGAGGATGAGCATGAGCAGAGCGGATATATATAACCTCTGACAGCCGGGAACAACTGAGACGGAGGACAGCTCTGCGGCGAACCCCAGAGCAAGAAAGTTTTGGGGAAGGGGAGGAAGGGGAAGCAGGAGGAGCTCGGAGGGCGCCATTTTGTGCAAGGGAGACCTGCCCAGGAGGAGGGAGCGGTGTCACCTCGGGGAGGAAGGCATCCAGAGCCGGACTGGGGACATGGGGGTGGGCAGGGATGTGGGGAGGGGGCAATGACCTGAGAGGCTGCTCCATCAGCAATTAATGTCTGGGAGTGAGGAACAAGCCAAGCAGGCACGTGCACGCAGAGGAGAGCTGCCTGCCTGTCACAGGGCTCTCCAGGGCACGCTTCACCTCCCTGCCCTGCTGTGGGCTCTCATGGAGACTATTGCCTCCAACCCTACCCCACTTAGCAGCCCCAAGGTTCGGTTTTCCAACTATGCCACCTCCCCCGAGGTGCATCTGAGCCATGGCAGCAGCTTCCCAAGTCACTGTGCCTGCAGCCCAGCTCCAGGATGCGAAGCTACCTGCACCCAAAAACCGGGCTGGACTCTCCTCCAAGGGCAGCAGCAGGGAATGCTGTGTTCAGGCGCACCATCCATCCTCTGGAAGGAAATAGGGCACAGTCGTGTTTTCAAACACGTTGGGTATGCACAGGAGGGGAAGAAAGCAAGATCACCCAGGAGGTGCCACCCTGGAACCCCACAGCATGCAGCCCCCAGCTGCAGCACCTCATGAGCCACCATTTGGGACCAACCAGACAGGATAATGCTGCTCCAAGGGTCCCAAGCATCGCCCAGACCACAAAACCCCATAAAACTGCATGGCAGCTGGTTCAGACAAGACTTCAACAGTGTGGTGAACTCGATTTTCCATGCTTAATACGGAGCTTTGCTGGGAACGCTACAACTGCATCCAATGCCTTGTTTGAACAGAGCTGCTGCCTGGAGGAAGCCCCTGGGAAGGAGCAGCACCCCACCCAGCCAGCCTGCCTTCCTTCCCGGCCAAATCTGAACCAGGATTGTTGGAACATTTCAAAGAGAAAATTCAAAAATCAAACCAAAGTCTCCAGAGCCACATGCAGCAGCAGCAGCAGCAAGCAGCAAGCAGCAGCGCAGTGTCTGCAGGGTCGTGGGGCCAGCCCCCCATCACCCTCCCCGCCTGCTCCTCATCCATATGCATGGCTGCAAGCTAAATGTCAGTGGAGCCGGAGCAGCCAGAGGGGACCCTCACTTCCCAGGACAAAGGCAGGTGCTCTGGGACACAGCAGGCACGGACCGGCCGGGTGCAGGGGAGGGAAGGGCTCACCCCACAAAGGGATGTGGCTGTGGGCACCCAGCTGCTTCGGGAAGCAGCTGCAAGCTGGAGAGGCTGGTGAGGCCCAAGCATGGTGCCAGTGAAGAGCTGTCTTGCAGCCCCACGGGTGCCTGGATGGCTCTGGAAGCCCCTGTGCAACTCCCCCAGTGCTGCTGCTCAAACCAACAGCACTCCCACACACGTTGCATTACTGTCTCCATCCTTCATCCCTCAAATATCTTTTAAAAAATTAGGTGGGGATCTGAAAAACATTCCAGGTGGTCATGGGTGTTTTGAGCCAAACTCAGTGAGAGAATCCTGGATGGGGAAGGGTCTGCAAAAACATTTTTCCTCCACAGTGTGAGCTGGATTACCCTCCCAATCCTACAGGAAACTTACTGCTGTGCTTGGGAGGGCAACCTTCATGGAGCACTTGGGTCACCCCTTGTGTCACACTTTATGTCACTCTGGGACACTTCATCCTTGAGAAAGTATCACCTTCTTCACTTCTGGGACACTGAAATCCCAGCATCTGTGCCACTCAAGTCTCAGGGACCAGGGGACAAAGGAGGGGCAACAGGAAGGACACAGGAGGCCCAGACCCAGCAGTACTAACACCAGCAGAAAGAGCCTACGCCCGCACGATAGACAGGTCTAGCAGGCACAGCAGCATAAACACAGCTCTTCCCTTCCTCCCAGAAATGCTTCCTCTCTTGTCCAAAGTGGACTTTAAAGTCCACTCTCTCTGCTCCCACATCCTTGGACCGAGCCGGATCAGCTCCAGCCCCAGGTGCCCTCAAGCTAATCCCAACCTGCCCGGCAGGGGGGAGCTGCCAAGCCCCCGGCCCGAGCAGAGCCCAGGAATCACACACAGCGGAGCCCAGGAATCACACGTGGGAGGCCCGGCGGGTGCCCGGCGACACGCCAGGCGCTGCGTGTTTTACAATCCATGTGTCGGAGAGCCCTGAGCAAGGGCTGGAGCAGATGCAGAGCATTCAGCAGATTCCCTCCCCTGGCTGCATTACAGCGGGAGGCAGGGAGCAGCCCTGGCCCTCTGCCCCCCGCCTCCCCAGCCCCAGCAGGCACTTGGCATCCAGCGCCACGAGCTCCCGGGGCCTGCACGCTCATCGCCACAAACATCCTCCCTCAAAGCAGGACGCCTTCTCCCATGGGGCAAACATTAGTGGGACAACTGGAAACGTTCAACTTGATTATAATGCTTTAAGAAAAGGTCACGGTGAAATTTCAGCGCTTTACCTTGAGCTCTGTTTGTTCTCTGCAGGATGAGATGGGAAGAGTCAGCTTGCCCTGGCTCGTGGCATCTGCGGAGCTCTGTGACTGCATTTCATGGGCCAGCAGCGGGCTGGAGAGCCATGGCAAACCCCCCAGCCCTGGGGACTCAGATAAGTCACAGCAGACGGGTTTGGGGGAGCAAACACTGGACCACCACACCACAGCTGGGTCACCATGCCACAGCTGGACCATGTTTTCCCTCCAAAAGTTGTCCAGCCCTGAGCTGATTTTGCACTGGGATTGCATTTCTGCTGTCAAAACAGGTCAAATACACCCAAAAAGCATGGAGAAGCAGGGAAAAACAGCCAGCAATTCCTAGATAGCATCTCCCTCAGAACTGGGAAGGTTTTCCAACACGCCATTTGGCTTCATCTTTTCAGATCTCAAAAGGAGCTGTGGCCAAAGCCGCAATGAGGCGGCAGCACTGCAGGACTCGAGCATCACTCCAGCACTGCCCAGACCACCAGTGACCCTCAGCCACCATGTCAGCCGCACCAGGAGCTCCCCTGCTCCTAGAAAAGCAAGGGCACTTGCAAGGTCTGAAGGGTGATCAGGGAGAGGTCTCAGCCCTCACAGAGCATGAAACAGGAGCACTGCAGTTTTGCCATTCCCTGTCCTTGCACTCCTGCCCAATTGCTCTGGGATTCATTAACATGCCACTTTGCTCTACAAAATGAGAAACACAAGGATGAGAAGCATCAAAAGGCCCACAACTGGTGCAGAAAGCGGCCAGTCCTCGCCAAAAATGCATGGACACAGGAAGCACCACAGCCGAGCATCCCTCCTCCTCTGTGCATCGGAGCAGGAGGAGCTCTGACCTTCAGGAGCAGTGAAGGGTTTGTTATCAGTTGGGCAAGAGAAAAACCAAGGTCAGTTTTGTTTGTGGCCAACTGCCCCTAGCAACATTTCTGTTGCAATAATTAAATCTGTCGTCCAACAATTTGCTGCCAGGGCAGTTCTCAAAAGGTCTCCAAGCAGTGCCAGGAGATGAGAGCTAGTGGACATGGAGTCCTCTGCACCCTCTGGGCTGTCAGATCAAGGTCCAGGCAGGTGAAGGGCAGAGGAAAAGCCACCAGGAGCTACATTCAGCTGGGATGACTCCCTAGTGAAATGCAGCCAGCAAAGGGTTTTGGGGGAGCTTTTTAAACAGCCAATTTCAGCAGGCTGAAAGCCCGAGGTGCTGGGTTCTCTCTCAGCACCTGGAGGCGACTGGGAAGGGCTCAACACCCTTCTCTGGAGGCAGTTGCATGATCCAGCCTGCTAAGTGCTCCCCAGAGGGGAAAGGTCTGAGATGCTACTGCAGCGCAAATTATCCTTTCCTGACACAGCTGGAGTGCGGGGCTGATGTGACACTCCTCCAGGACCTGGGATGGGGCTGGTGGGTCCCCTCCTTCCACTGGAAGTCAACCCTGGCAATGGTGATGCCACCTCCTTGTCAGTGGGGCCACAGAGGGCCCAGGATGCAAGGGAGCCTGCTCTCATTTTTCCGGAGCACACAGACACACCTGCCCGTGGAGCCGGGACGCTGTATTCCCACCACTCCGGCAGTGCCACTCGCAACAACTCCCAGCTGCTGCCAAAAGGTATTTTTAGCTGCATTATTTATTTGAACACCTGCCCGAGACTTCAAGGCAGAGAACAGAGCCTGAGCAGTGGAGGGAGGGAGGGAGGAGTGGCACAAGGAGATCTGGACTGTTTTCCCTGGAAGATTCGAGAGCAGTGACACAGGTGCGATGGAGCAAGACTCGGGCTATGCCAAGCAAGAGGATGGCATGGCTGGGATAAAGCACTCGCCCCACAAACAGCACTGGGTTAATCCAGCTGCTGGGAACAGCCAGTGCAGACTGGGAAGATGCTCCAGCCAGCCTCAACGTGAGGCTTCCTTCAGGGAAATTGGGCTCTTTAGGTATCCAGCCACCCATGATGCTCTGGCCCAATGTGTCTGCAGCAGGAATGCCCAAGCCCTGCTGCTATGAATCACCTGTTATGCATAAGCCTGTTCTGGGGAAAAAACACAGCAGAACTGCCCTCTTCCAAATAGCCCTTCCTCCACACAAAACCAGTTCCATCCCAAAACCAGCCCATTGCTCCATTTGGGAGAGGCAGCCCCAGAGAAAAGAGGACGAAGCAATCAGAAAGCAAGGGAAGGAGGAGGGATGCTGCGAGGAAGGATGTACTCCACTCTTATTCCTAAAGAAGGAGATTCCCTCAGGGGCTTGGGGGCACCACAGGGTAATTGAGGGGCGCATGGAAAGCCATTCAACACCCCTGTGATATTTTTTCATGCCTTTCTTGCCACCTCATTTACTGAAGTGAACAAAACCCATCACCTCCCTCCCCTTCTGCTGAAATAATCTCCTCTTCTCTCTGAAATCAGCCAGGAAAAGAAAAAAAAAAGGGAAAAAAAAAGAAAAGAGCATCTAAAAATAAAGGCCAGGCCAGGGTATGTGCCTCTTGGTTGGGCTCCTGTGCTCACAGATCTGCTTATTTTGGCCTATCTCTCCCCAGCGATAAGGCAGCTAACAGCCCGTTATCAGCCAGTCGGTGAAAATGTGCTCCAGCCTGATTAGGGCTCAGTCTTTGCCAAGGTTATAAACAGCCGTTATCGTTCTCCCAAACAGAATAATCCGGACAATATCAGCTCAGAAACATATGGGCCACACAGCGAAGATAGCCGCTGACGGACACTTCATTTTAATTGTAACGAGTGGTTAGCAGCAGCCTCCAGACAACACACACAACTGCCCAATTGGCAGAGGGTTCCATCTCCTCCTGCAGCCCTCCTCCCTCCCGCTTGCTGCCACTCTGCTCCTCTCTCCTGCCGCCCTGCTCCTCCCCTGGCCTATGCAGAGCCTGGATGAGCAGCTCTGGGAGGGTGGCAGTGCCCTGCCCAGCTCCCGCGGGACAGCGAGCAGGCAGCACCCTCAGCTCTGCAGGTGGAACACGGCGCCACCAGCGTGGCCATGTCACACCTCACACCCAGGCTGGTGTGAGCAGGCAGCAAGAGGCTAGGGGCTTGAGGCTGCTGCGATGGTGGGGTTACACTTCTCTGCCCACTGCTCTGCAGGGATGGAGGTCAGAGCACAGCACCCATGGGCCTGGATCCCCCCTGGGTGCCGCATCCCGGCATTTCCCGCTGTTCTGCCCGTGTGCCAGCTCAGCAGCAGGCAGGGCATGGGAGGAGGGGCAGCAAACCCTCATTTCATATTCTCCCAGTGTCCCTTCTGTGTCATACTTCTTTTTTTTTTCCCCCTTTCCTCCCTCCCTCTTCCCAAAAGGGGTGGTTTAGCTCAGAGAGTCTTAAACACATTTGCATTCCCAAGACAAGCTTAGGCATAAATTCATCTCAGTGCAGGGGTCTTTTTTTTTTTTCCTCCCCTCCCCATCCTCCTTCTTTCCCTTCCTTCTTTTCTCTCCAAACCTGAAATGAATTCAGTGAGAACCCTTGCAATTCCAGCACTGTCGCACTGTGCAAGACGGGATTACAAGGGATCCGAGGCTTTTCCTTTTCTTCCAATTCCCGGCGTGTGGTGCTGCTGCTCAGTTTTGTTATTAACAATACTCAGAGATAACACTCCTAGCCTCATTAGCCACACTAAACTTCTTTTTCTCTCCAGCCAGACCTAGGTTCCAGAAATCACACCTGAGCTCCATTCCTCCTGCAGGAAAAAGCAAGAGAAAAGGGGAAACCATCCCCACCCCACCCCCCCAAAAAAACAACTTGACAGCAAAATGTTAATATGTGGAGACAAGTTAAAAACCTCAGGAAGACCCAGGACTGAGCTTCAAGTCACGGACGCTTTCTCAGATAATCTGTATTCCTATCTGAGTGCCAGCAGAGCTGTGATCAGAATATCCAAGGTCTCATAAAAGATTCAGGGCTTATTGACTTCCTTGCCTTTGCTGCCAGTTCGTGGTGCTCCTGCTCCTGCTCAGCCTCCAGAGCACCCGCTGCCCCTCGCAAGTTGCCATCACAGATGCCAAAGTTGAAGACATCTACTTCTGAGCACAGCAGTGGAGGAAAGCTCTCCTCCTGAGCTGGGGGATGTATTCCTAGCCCCAAGCCCTGGAGAGAGACACCTAAAGAGGGTCTTTGCCCCAGCGGGCATCCACAGCCCACAACAAACCCCTCTTAGATGTCCCCATGGTGGCCCTGGCAGCACTGGCCACCACAGTGGGCAGGTGATGCACCAGAGGCAGAAGAGCATATTTATGACTTATTTTAATTTGAGTCACACATTTAGGTGAAATAATCTCCAAGCTGAAAAAAACAAGCTTACAGCAGCAACCCTCAAGAGCAGGCTTCCCCTCAGACTGCACAGGGGCGAGCTCTCCAGGGCTGTCTCTGGCAGCACTGCAGCCCAGATTTGCTGCATAAGCAGCCCTGAGCAAATGTACCGACCAGAGAATCCAGAAATTTATTATCAGTGTTACTCAGCCAAAGCCCAAAGGAAAACGGACAGGGCCAGGCATTCCTTTTGGCATTCCTTTTGGAGCACAGTGCCCCACTGTCACTCATGTACTCATTGATTTTAGGCACAAAAGACCAGGTGAATGGTTGAACATGCTATAAATTGTGGAGTTTTACATACTAGAGGCCTTCATCCCTGAGTTACACAGAAATGACCATGAACACCACATCAACCAAGCATGACAAAACCATCAAACCCACCCAGGCACCTCATTAATTGTATTTATGCATCACCTAAAGCCTTACATGCACACCAAGATTTCCATACGGGAAAGCACTGCAGGACACGGGAAACAAATCCGTATGAAAATAAAATACTGCATAGAAATGCACAGATTTATACATACATATATGCTTAAACACACACAGGCACTTGTGTGCTTCCATGTGGTGTGTGCGCACACCCTCGTGGAGCACAGACACCCCCGGAGGCGTATCCAGACACACACACACCCCTCTATCTGCATGTAGGTAGCAACTATTTACACATACACAAACCATACAAATGCTCCACGCACCCTGCTTGGTGACAGCTCAGATTTTCAGTAATATCATAATATTATTTTTTAGATCAGTTAAGGTATAAAATGTGCGCTCTCTCAGTCTTTAATATTAATAAGTCTTGTAACTAGCAGTTTCTTGTAGCTCCGAATTCTTGAGCACAACTAGAAAGGGCACTTATCCTGAAAAATCTAATAAATTTACAGTTTTATATACTTCCTTCAATTGTAAAAGTCTTGTTCAATAAACTTTAAAATGCCACTATAGAGCAATAACACAGACAGTATAAACCCAGCCCTGGGAAAGCTGTGCAACCAGAAATTGTTCCCCTTTCTGCTACAGCAATAAAGTTTTATATGTTTGAACTGACTGTAAAAAGGTTTGAATGTTGGCAACTGGGGAATAATCTGTCTTCTTTATAGTTATTATCATATTTCCCACAAGACCCTTTGGTCTGTGTCAATCCTTCTCGTATATGACACCTTTGTACTGTCAGCGAAAGCAAGAATACTTAACTTTTTGCGTGCGCACGCGGCTGTGACTGGAGGTCCCTCGCTCTGCTTTCCTTCAGACTACAGCACCCGAGAATAAATTACCTGTGACGTGCTGCAATGGAAGCCTTTTGCCAAATCAAGCTGATTTGGAGAGCAAAGCTCAAAAAAAAAAAAAAAAACCCAAAAAAAAAGGAGAAGGGATTTGTGGACGGGGTGTCAAGACACTGGGTAAGAGCAGCTGCAATCCAACAAGGGATGGTGATGTCCCTGAGGCTGCACCCCCAGGGCAGGCAGCCCCCACTGCTCCTTCACAAGAGACTTTGGGTTGAGATCAGCTCCTCCTGCCTCTCTGCCACCATCAGAAGGCAAGGGCAGATCCAGCACCAGTATCCCCAGGTTCAAGTGGTTGCAGCCAGAGCATACAGACAACTCCTGGACAGAAACGTTCTAGGGATTCCCACTGAACCCCTAAGAAATCTGATCCAGACCCCAAAGAAGTAGCAGGCAAATACAGGGGAATTCCTCAAACTTGCCCATATCACAAACAGATGATGCTTTAATTGGTTTTACTCTTTCACTAGCTAGGAGCTCACAAATGAAGACGAGGATAAATTTTGCCAAAAAACCAACAGCAAGGCTGGACCTTAGCATCATCCACGTAGGGCCTATTGCTGCAGGAGTGGGTGTGGCAGTGGCAAGGATGCAGGAGAACCCAGTCCTCAGCCTTCAGGAACCCAACACTGTGTGATCCACAACCGTGGGCCATCCTTCAGGTGGCAAAGATGAGGCTCAATCAGAGATTGAGATGTCAGAAGAAGTTATGTTAAAGCACGTTTGGAAAATGAAAAATGAGGAGTCACCAGGATCAGATAATACCTGCCTAAGAGTTCTGCAGGGACTCAGAAATAAAATGATTGCATATTTTCATTAGCAGCTCAATCTCTCATTACACTAGAGGACACAAAGTGTCATACCCTATTTTTAAAAAATGGAGTGAGATGAGCCACAGATTCACCGACTTGTGAGCCTCACTTCAGTACAGGCTAAGATGATAAATAGATAGGATAAAGCCTTGAGATGGACATGATACCACCGAGATTAACTAGCAGTGCCTGTAAGGAAGGAGAAACGTACCTGGCTAATCTATTACAGTTGCCCTGCACCCAGCAACAGGAGGCACGAAGCACCACTGGCATCATCTGGCGTCCCCCAAAGTTTCATCAGTTGACAAATCTAACTCTCCTCTCAGAAAAAGCAAGGACTAAAGGTTGGTTAAGAGGTGGCAGAGAGTAGGAATAAATGGCTTTTTCAACAAGACCAGGGATGCAGGAGGTTTGCCCACTGCTGCTTACTAAGTTTATTTCCAGGAGCAGAGCACGAGCAGCGCTGGGTTTGACGAGAACATGAGCAGCGGGGGTTAGCAAGGACTCACCAAGGCTGAGGGCCTCCTCCAAGGACGGGGATGAAGCTCCATGAGCTGGAGATAAGATGGTGTCAGCAAGGGTAAAATGCACAAGGAAGTAATTCAATTACTCACACACACTGACTACGACAAACTTTGCGCAGTCAGGCCGGACGCCCGGCGAAGCGTGAAGGGAAGGGGCAGTGAGAGCTGCCAGGGCTGCCCCCCACCCTGAGGCTCCTCACCCCCTGCAAGCCCATCCGCCTTGTAAGAAAGAAAGAGACTTTATTCCAGAGCCTGCAGTGCTGGGACAAGAGGGACATGCTTCAAACTGACAGAGAGTAGGTTTAGATTAAGTACTGGGAAGAAATTTTTCGCTGTGAGTGTGGTGAGGCCCTGGCACAGGTTGCCCACAGAAGCTGTGGATGCTCCATCATGGAAGTGTTCAAGGCCGGGTCAGATGGGGCATTGAGCAGACTGATCTTCTGAGAAGCGTCCCTGCCCATGGCAGGGGGCTTAGAATGAGATGATCTTCAAGGTCCCTTCTCCAAGCCACCACTCTATGTCTGTGCTCCTGAGGCAGGAGGTAATGCCATCCATGGGGAGAACTATGGTAAGACTCTGAGAGAAGGGGCGATGAAAACAAGCACCAAGCACTCATTCAAAACACAATTTGTCAGTTAACTGGATGACTGGAAAAATCATGACTGTGAACCAGAAAAAGAGGCCAGAGATACACACAGCCTGCCCTCCCTCCCACGATGTAACCACAGAGCTGGAGGGCACCAACCACCACAGGTTCTCCCCACCCAACCCATCCCTCCAAACACAAGAAATGACATTACAAACACAAACAAACACCATGGGGATTTGGTTCTGGATCCCCACTCAGCACTCTGCACAACCAACCACGAATGTGGGTGAAGCCCCTCAGCTTCCCAGCACCTCTCTTGAAGAAAGAGTCAAGGACTACCTGTTCTCCTACCCTGTGCTCTTCACCTTGCTGACTGAACTCCAAGACCTCCAAACCCACCCTCAGGAGGACTCCAGGCCCAGACACACCCCAAGTGAGCCGCTGGGCTGCTGCTGACGGAGGGCTGCATCCTCTGCACCCCCTGAGCAGCCCAGGTTCCTTTGCTAATGCGTGATCAATACATCTCTTGCTGCTCACCAAAGATCATCCACCCTGGCCTTGTGATAAGCCCAGCGAGTGCTGTTGTGAGGGAGCGGGGTCTGCACGGATTTAGGCAGTGCTCCCCTTGCTCCACAGGGACAACCCAGCTCTTCCCATCACACCTTGACAGGCTGGCCCAAAACTGGCTGGGTCTCAGGGCTGCAGGTGAGCAGGGCAGGCACCCCCACGGCACCAGTGGCGTGGCGAGGGTTAAGTCCAGCCGGCAAGGCGCATCTCTGTTGCAAGAGTCCATTACCTCCCGCCACATTACCTCATTCATTTCTTATATGCGGATGGTTTATTCTCCCATGAGCACCCTCGCTGGCAGACATGGCTAGTGTAAAGTCCCCTCCCTCCCCTGTATTTCTCTATCCATCACATTTAACACTCTGACAGTAACAGTCTATAATGTTTCTATTCTACAAAACCGCTCTGTCAACTCCAGGCTTCCAGAGCAGCAACTGAGGAAAATAAATAACATCAACGCCAGGCCCGACAGTATCACAGCTTGCTTTCTGCTGGGGGTTTAGTTTATTCTTTTTTTTTTTTTTTTTGAGGAAGGGAAAAAATAGGAGAGCGAGAGAGAAAAGGGGAAAAAAGTGCAGGCATGTTACATGTGGAGTGACAGGCCTGAGTTTCCTTCCCACCTAAAAGACCCTCAGAGATGAGAACGGTGCTTCCAGTGCAAAGGAACAGGGAGCCTGCTGTCCCCACCCCGGGCCCAGATTCCCTGGGGACACAAGGCTTAAAAAAAGGGGACAGAGACCATAGCCCAGCTTCCCTCCAGCTGAGGGTGAATGAGTGCAGGCAGCTGCCCCCAGCCAAGGGCAGGAATGGGTTGGGCAGCACCGCACCCACAGAAGCTATTTGGGGGAGTGGAGGCTGGGCAGTGAGGGGAAGAGGGGTTGCAGATATCTGAGATGGAGGATTCAACCTACCACTGGCCACCGGAACCCCACAGCAGCAGCAGGAAAAGCCCCATCTGCTCTGCACCAGCCCCAGTCAGGAATCCCTAATCCACTTAGATAATCCACTCCAGCTCGTGGCTTAGTGGCCTCACAGTGTTTTTATCTCCTTTCACTCCTGTGAAACTCCCTGGGGTTGAAATCAGGCTGCCATGCCAGAGTATTGCCTGCTCCCTTCTGCAGCTGCACAGGTGACCCCAGCACCCAGCAGTAGGGAGGGCAAGGGGGAAGCCACCCAAGTAAGTATTGCCAGCTTATAATAAAAATCCCAAAAATAATAAATGCCACCTTAAGAAACTGCCTAGCACTTTAGAAAGCAGAAGTCTGGCAGAAAAAAAATGCATTTTCCTCAGTATTTTTGCTTTTCCTTGGTAGGACTGCATTAATGTTCATTTTAAGTCCCTATTTGCAAGCTCACCTCCCTTCTGCATGAGCCACGCTGGCCTGACAAACTGAGACCTGCTCAGGTGGTGCTCTTCACTGGGAAAAAAGAATTTAAAAATAATTACATGCATAAGAACTTTTCCAATCAATTGGAGAGAGACACAGCCCTTGACAGCCTGCAGATCTGAGAGCAGTGCTCACCAGGCAGCTTTACAGAAACCAGCGGGGAAGCACCCGCCAGCAGTCGAAGTATGAGGCTGGAGGGGATGCTCAGAGGAAAGGGAGGTTTGGAGGGCTCAGAAAACATGAGGAAGAGGTAATCATCCCTGCAGCCCCCCATGTTATCTGCTTCTCCAACTCCTTTGTGTAAAGCAGCTTTAAAATCAAGCTGATACCCTGCAGCTTGACACCAGCAAGGGCCTCATCAACCCTGAGTGGAAGATATACATAAGGTGACATCACCCCACATCACTTTCAAGTGACCCAAAAAAACAAAGAAACAAAAAAAAA
>VXBU01008534.1:321313-372062 GCA_013400315.1 Bombycilla garrulus
AAAAAAAAAAGAGGGAAATGCACCCCCATCGTTTCACAAAGCCCAGTGCGGAAAGAAAAACAGTCTGGTGGGCAGCAGATAGAAGTCGCTGGAGATTTCGGCGTGATTGGGGAGGGGGTGATGGAAAGATAAGGGGAGTGATGGAAGATGCGGGAGAAGGACAGGGATGAATGTAGAAAGCCTGTCCCCTCCCCCTGCACGCACAAAGTTTCCCTATATTTAATGTCAACGCGCTGTAATTTAAAAGAAAAATTCCATTTCACTCGGCTAATCAGAATGGTTAGAGAGACCATTACCAGAAACACTGGGAACATCTGAAATTGATTATTTTTTACTTGGTGCAGTTAATGAAATCCTCCAGCGACCGCGGGCGAGCGCGGCGGAGGGGTCTGCGCCGGGGACAGGAGGGGCAGCAGGGCCGCCACCGCTGACCCCCATGCCCAGGGCGGCGGGGGAGCGCCGTGGGGCCGGGCCAGGCTCCCTGACCACCATTTTGTGAAGGCTGTGGATATTTAGCATGGGCGGCACATCCTGTAAGGAGCACCACATCATTAAATGTCTTGGGCTGGTGCGGCGGGGAAGAGAAATGCAGGATGTCACTGCCTGATAGGGAGAAGACTCGGAGGTTATTTATTAGCGGACACTTACCACAAACTGCATTTTCTCCATTTGCATTCGATATGCTGCAGCTGGCTTCGCGCCGGGAAAAGGCGGGTGGGATGCAGGGAGCAGCGTCCCTGCCCTTCCCTGCTGCTCCCCACCCGCCTCAAGCCCTCAAGAGCCACCCTGCTCCTTGCCAGTCCCACCAGAGACACCTGTCTACCTGCCTGGCTCGGCGGCCAACTTTCCCAAAGACGCCACGAGGTTCCCCATTGATGCTCTCCACCACCATGGTTCCACAAACCAAGCTGCAGGGCGGTCCAGCCAAGGTCCCCAGAGCTCCCCAGCGACCCTTCGGCCACCGCTGCAGGACAAATCCCTCCTGCAAGACCATCCAGATCAAAACGCCAAGCAGCCCACTGGACACCTGGACAGCCAGCCCACTGCAGCTGGGTAACAAGTCCCTCCTGGAAGCATCCTGAGGGCATCCCAAAGCATCTCTGCCTCAGATGCGGGCACATGCAGGGGGCCACTCTCCCCTCCACCCTGCGGCCACAGCCTCTCTCCCACCTCCAAAAAGTGGCCGAGTGTAATTACGCAGAAAGCTCCTCTGGAGCTATATCAATAAGACAGACGTCTGTTGTATCATTCTCTCTCAGTAAGGCATTTCTTCTCCCCAATTGCTCATATAGAATCATAGCCTAATAGCATGCTATTAACATAATTGCCAACACAACTAGTGTTCCGTGTCTCACAGCCATTTGCTTATTTTGCCATAAAGAATATCAAAAAACGGCCCGAAAAGCTGCGGCCTGGCCGAGGGGACTGGCCACGGGCTCTGCCAGGGCCCGGCGAGGAGCCGTGTGGCACCGGCGGCCGGCCCCAGCTGCAGACCCGGCACCGGCGGCGCGCGCGCCGGCCAGGCTCCCGAGCAGACGTGTGTGAAGATCTAAACGGATTCTGCCAGGCGAAATGAAATTCCCATTATTTTTAATTAATCCTTAATTAAAATATATTACTCCGCAGATTCCGCAAATCTCTCTTAATATGCAAATGCGTCCCATTCAAGGATATTTACATATCATTAATTAAAACGGCACATTCTTTCAGTCTAACAAGCTGAGAGCCATGGCTGTTGCCACACTGGCAAGAAAGCTGGGCCTGGCACTGCCAAATTCATCCATGAGAAAGATGTTCAGTGTCATGGCAGGGGTGTGAAAGCACGGGACAGGGCTGGGGAAAGGAGAGAGATCCCAAGGAGCAGACAGGTTTGGGAGATCCCAATCTGCAGTAGATCACCCCTGAGCCTGGCTGGAGCAGGTGGATGGGAATGCACACTGGCACCACCAGGGAGGGAGCTGGTGCTTCAGCAGAGCCAGGCAGACGGCTCTGACCACAGCATCAGTGCTCACCCACATATCATGTTTGAGGTCAGCCAGTTCTCCATGGCCCTCACTGCCAAGGGCTGGGCTGTCCTACCAAGATCTGTCACCAGGGCATACTTCTGCTCTTCCCTGTCTGCCTCAGCTTCTGAGCGTGGAGATGTCCCTGCTTCCAAACACCTGCAACAAAGTTCCCAGCTCCAAATTCCCTCTGGGCTGAGGAAGAAAACCCATCCTATCAAAAAAGGTCAGAGCCTGCAAGCCAAGCCGATGCTCCAGCCTTTCAATAGTGTGAAAGCACAGCGGTGACGATGAGCTGGCTTGAGGGAAGAAGGACCTTCTGTCCCCCAGAAATCTCCTCCACAGCTCTCCAAGAGCAGTCTGTGCCTCAAGGTGTAAAGGATGAGGCTCCTTGGGCAGCATCACAGCACCTGTAGCTCCCACCCCAAGCAGTCCAGCAGCACTGGACTCTGAAACACGTGTGAATCCAACCAGAGTGTGAGAGCCAAGAGGTCCAACGCTGCTCCAGCATGGGTCTCACAGTTGCAGAGAATGCTGTGTTTTAACACTCTGAAGAGGCTTATCAGGTCACTGAGTAAGGCACAAATCCAGCCTTCCAAAGAGTCATTGGTTTTGCACACAACAATGCAAACTCCCTGTTTCTGCCGACAGACTTAAGCCTCCCGTGGGCTGGTGACAACACAAATATCAAGCACCCAAAAGCCAGGCAGCAGCTCCATCCCAGAAGAGGAAGACCACCAACAGCCAAACAGTGCCTGTGTCTTCGTGGCTCCACTGGTACCTGAAAGGAAATGCTGGCCAACTCTTCACCATGGTGTGAAGAGCCAGGACAGCGCCACGTCTCCCTTCACAACCTGGACATACTGCTCCCAGAAACATGGAGGTTTTTCAGCCTTCAGGACTGATTCCTGTGAGAATGTCAGCACCACTCTCATCATCTCACTACTGTCACTACCTTCTGCTAGGAAGAACAGACAGCAGAAATTCAGCCAGCAGCTCCTCACATGGGACTGACAGATAATTCTCAACAATTAATAAGCCTCTGTCCTTCTCCAGTGCTTTTCATCAGAGGATTTCAAAGTGCTTGACTGAACTTGTCTCCAATGCACTCCAGAGCAGCAGCAAATCCGTATCAACCCCTCTGCCCAGATGGGGAAACTGAGGCACAGCACAGGGGGACCTGTCCCCAGCTACACAAGAAGGCTTACACACAGAGCAAAACCAAAGCCACGCAAGCTGGGTGAGGGAATTTGTGCTGAGCATTGCTGCTCGCTGCTGGGATGTGGGACACCAGCAAAGGGGTACTTCACTCTGGCTTTGGCACAGCTGGGTCCACCGTCAGCCTGGCCCGAGATCCCTGTACCACACAGGTACTTGCCATGCAACCCCTTCAGGCTTTCCCAGAAAATGATGCTGTTCAGACCTTGTGAGCCTTTGCTCTCCCAGGTCCTGAGAGGAGGAGGAGAAAATTGCACCATTACCAGCCAGCTGAGAGGACATGACGTGAACTACTCAAATCAAGATGGCTGCATTTCAATGCCTCCGGTGGCCAGGAAAAGCAGCAATACCTCCACGCACCAGGCTGATACTCATGCTGAGTCCAGTTTAGGCCAGGCTTACCCCTTTTGGCTGCACAGTAGAAAGGGGTATGTTCATACTATCGGTGGCTGAGGCTTTAACCAGAGAGGAGTATCAGATGGAATGCCTGCTTTTATTTTCTCTTGCCTTTTCTTATGACAGGGCAGGGGAAACATTGCTGCTTTATCTCAGACAGCCCCTTCTGCAAATTTTCACATCACTTAACTCCTCCTCACACCTTCAGTGCCATACCAGCCCAGGGAGCCTGCCAAAGCCCATGCTAACTAAACATGGCACTGGCAAGCCAGGTGCTGCCAGAGGGGATTGTCCGGCCTCCACAGCATCTCTGGTCCAAATCCTTCTCAAGAAGCAAGCACTGGGAGAATCTGAGTTGGGCTTGAAAGATCCATTCTGCTCCTGCACCAACCTGTGTACCAGGAGCCACTGACGAATCAACCCCAGAACACTTTCCTCACCAGCAGGCAGCTCTGGAGAACCTTCCACTGACCCCCAAGCACCATGTGGTGGCCTCAGGAGCTGCCGAGGCCACTGGCTTTCACCTGCTTTCCAAAACAACCTCAAAGCTCCCCAGATTGCTCCCCCCATCCGGAGCACCCGGACACTGAGAGGACAGCACACCAAGAGGTGCCAAATGGGTGATGAATTATGCCAATTAATCCTCCCCCAGCATCTCCTGCGACAGAGAGGTGTTTGAACCTTGGTGGTCTTGGCCCAGGGCCAGCCGAGGTGATTAAATCATGCCTCCCTCCGCTCTCCATTGCGGCTCCAATTGCATGTGAAATTGCTCCTCACCTCCCCGGCTGGACACCAGCACAGGGTAAAAAAGCCACAAGCCACAGCTCCAGGCCATGGGTCCTGAGCCTGTCAGTTCACACAGTCCTGTGTCCAGCAAGCTGTGGGGACAATGAGACGGACACTTCTGCCTTCTGCCCGCTCTGAGCCTTCTTCTTTTCATTTCTTTCTTCCAAAAATTGCTGCTGTAGGCAGTGGACCAGGTCTGGGGTCTCTCCTCTGTTCTTCAGGCTGCGACCAAGATCCAGGTTCCCCAGGCAGGCAGTGACAGTGCTCCATCCCATGCAGAGGGACAAACCTGTTGTCCCCTCTCACCATGAGCTCCCCATCCAGCAAACCAGGCAAAGCAAAAACCAATGCCACAGACTATCACAGCTCCACACCCAGTGAGGGCACCAGGACAGAAGGTCACTGCAGGGACCCCAGGGCCACCTGGTCACCCAAGCTGGTATTTTCCAAGCCAAATCTTCCCAGCAGCATCCACTAGTGACCCTGAGAAGCCAAACCTGGGTTGCACAACGGCTCCAGCTTCCCAATATCCTAGAAAGGCCCTGTTCCCCTCGGCTCTTGCTCTGCTCCTCTGTCCCCATCAGATCCCAGCCTGAGCACAGCCTGTGGTCACCACAGCCTGCGGTTTGGGGGGACACCAGGAACGGCCACAGTGGAGAGGGCTGTCCCTCCCTGCCCCAGCTGACACACGCTCCACCATGGCACTAATCCCATATTAATACGTTTCCCACAGCAGAAGCAGCCGACACAGTGAGAAAGTCCATCCACAAGGAGATAACTGTATTACAAAACTATTTTAAATCAATCAGAGCCAAGATGAATAGGGCAGGAGGGGTGCTAGGGACAGGCTGCCATCATTCCATGTATCCTCCATGGTCCAGCCATCTCCAAAGGGCTGGACTCCCCGATTAGGGAGGGCAGGGAATCCCCGAGCTTTCTGTGTCAGGGATGAGTAATACTAAAGAAAAGTGAAACATGGCCCAGCAGAGCATGGCCTCAGAGCTGATGGGAGACTGCCAGCGTGGCTTTTGGTACCCCTACTCTCAAGGCAGACAGGAGCTCACTTCAAATTCACCAGCTCTCAGAGATAGGGAATGGCAGCTTTCATTTAAAACCACTTGTAAAACTCATCTCAGCTTGAGGGCACAGCCCAGGAGGTGGAGCAGGAGCTGAGAAACAGCTACTTGCTTTTTAAAACAGCACTCTGACACTCACTGCTGTCTCCTGTGTGGATAAGACAGAGCAGGGGCTGAGGAATCATGGAATGGTTTTGGTTGGAAGGGACCTTGAAGATCATCTCGTTCCAAGCCTCTGCCATGGGCAGGGATACGTTCCATTAGACCAGGTTTCTCAGAGCCAAGATGCATTCTGCAGAGGAGGCCACCCTTCCTGCCACCCCCACAGAAGAGGACTCAGGACCAAGGACAAAGTCACCACCTCTGGTGTGATGACACATCCAGCCTCTAAGAGAAACCCCAGCTGCAAGGGAAGCAGCTTAAAAGGAAAAACAGCTGGAAAAAGGGGAAACCCTGGAATCAAAGGAACCCCTACAACACAACCCCTCCCCTCCTCCTCTTGCGCCTCTTTCCTTTCCCCGGCCAGGTTTAATTTGACACCTTGAGCTTTGGTAACGAGGTGGGGAGAGAGGAGCCACAGCGGAATTCATTAGGCTGAGCACTGCAGGGCCCGCTCTCGGCGCGCTAATGACATCGGAGGATAGGGAAACGAGACAGCCGCCACGCAGGATGAAATAAACATGAGCACTGTCAGCACTGACAGCAAAAGGGACAAAATAAGGCAGGTAGAGACCTTTCCCCAGCCTCGCAATGCAAAGCGACAGCTTCCAAAGCCCCCTGCCCGCGGATCCCCTCTGCCCTCAGCCTGGGGAAGGGGAGGGTGGCTGAGGAGGGGAGAGAAAAGAAAAGCAGCAATTAAACCACCCTTCCCATGATTAAACCACCCTTCCCCAGGCAGCCGCACCTCCTCCCAGCTGGCCTCCGTGATTCCAAACTCTGTGCCTGGCCCCTGGGTGGGGGTTCTGGGGATGCTGTCTATGCCAGGGCTACGCTTCTCCCTCCTCCGAACAGCACAGGCGAGGGGGGAGCAGGACGAGACAAGAACTGCACAAATCCCCCAGGCTCATCACAGCAGCAGCCAAGGGAGAGAGGAGCAAGCTCCAACGCGTCATGGGGTTGGTGTCCTGGCTGCAGGAATCCATGACTCTGGCACAGCTTCTGCCAGCACTCACTGCCCTCTTTGATCCCGGCAATATGCAGGCAGCCAGCAACACCTTACCCTGCTCGCTTGCAAACCTTTATCCCAAGTCCAGAGACTGTAATGTTTGAGGGGCAATATGCAAGCTGCAAAGGACAGGAAAGCTTCAGGATCTGGAAGAAGGGATCTCCCTCTAGCTCAGGGCCCAGCACAGCTCCTCTTGGTGCCTTTCTGTGCCCATCACTTCTCCAATCCATCAGCCAGCACAACGGCCAGGTCAGACCTTCCTGCAAAGCCCCTGATGCTCTGCAAGGTGCAATACTTCGCAGCCCAAGAGCAACACAAGTGTTTCCTCTCCTCCAAAAACCTGACCTGCCCCATCCCTCTGCGCTTCCCATGAACACAGACACACAGCACAAGAGCTTGATGCCCGGCAGATGACTTGGGATGACAGATGCTCTCTTCCCATCAGGAATCTGAATTTTCTGCTTGGGTTTGGGGGCAAGTTTTTCTGGCTGGGCAAAGTTTCCACAAGGCTCTTTCATAGCATTTTCACTCCACTGCTTTTAGTGCTCCCAGTCGTTGGCTCTGCTCCCAGGACACAGCAGCATGCAAGAGGGAAGGGCACATGAGGGAAAAAAGGCAAAATTCTGGAAAACAAAAGCACTGAGGACTACTCCTGTATTGGCTGTTGGCCTGTACCCGATCTGAACAAGTCTGAACATGTGCACACCTGACTCAGCTTCCCCATCTACTAAAATATCCAAATCCTCATCTGTCCCTCTTCTCCTTCTATTCCACACCAAAAATGGCACTCACCAGCGGATGCACCGCTAGATTTGCTGCATCTCTGCCACCCTGATTTTCACTCCAGCAAAGAACCCCCCACGTTGATGGGAATACAAGACCCATCATATGGTTTAAATGACCCAGGGCTGTTTCCCAAAGTCCACTTAAAGGCCAGGAACATTTCCAGGCTCAGCCACTCAGCCACTGCTCCATCCTCTGCCTTTATTCCTTCTGCCCCCTCCCTCCCCCAAGCATTCCTTGAAAGCGAATGGCAATTGAGTTTGTAAGTCCCTATTCATCAAGGAAATTAATTCCTTATGCATAATTCATTTCTTTTGTCAACTTTTTTTTCCCCCCAAATGCTCCCGAAAGCATCAGGAGTGGAAGCAGCAATAGGAGAATGGGAACACAAGAGGCTGAGGGGGGGAAGAAACAGCCTTGCTTAGAGTTGACCAGCACATCACTCCAACTCCCAAAGTGTCTCACGAGATGTCTGAGGAGGAAGGAGACCACCACAATGTCTGAGCCAGCAACAAGCAGTGAGTTTGCTGGTGGGATAAATACCTTGTGTGCTGAAGGTCTTTGTTGTGTCTATGTTGTTGCCTGTACCTGGAGGTAGTCAGGCTAAGGATGGTCTCAGTGTAGTTGGGTAGCACCCTGAGTAACACCTGAGAGCCCAGGAAACAGTCCAGGCTGGCATGGAGCAGGTAAACCAGGATGTCCAAAAGATCAAAGATGGAGGGAACTCCGACAGAGTGAAATCAGAGTGTTCTGGTTGCTGCCTCGGCAGCGGTGGCAGCTCTGCTGAGGTTTTCTACCCTCTCGTGGCAGGTTATGCCAGCCTTGTGATGTTCTGGATGGACTTGTCCCTTCTCCAGGTCCAGAGCCAGCTCTCCAGCCTTCACCACACGTCTGGTCTGTAGGGAGGCATCCGCCTGTCTGGGCTATTTATGGAGGAGAGCTTTGGAGCAGTGTCAGAGCCCTGCTGACTGCAGAAGCACTGCACATAGCTTTACCTTCTTGCAAGCTCAAGTCTGGAAGGAGGCCTGGAGGTAGCACTCACACCCTGCCAGCTCCTGAAAGCACAACGCAGGAAGATAAACCCAGATGCAGAAGAAGTGAGCTGGAGGTGAGCCATGCCTGCACTCAGAGAGGACTCTGAACCCTCAGTTCCTCCTGGAGTCAGGATGGGCCCATGCCACCAGCAGCACCAGATTATTTCTCTGCAGCACGGCAGGAATGGAGCAACTCTCCCTGCCAGCTCCACCTTCCCAAGGAGAGGAGATCCCGGCTCACTCCAGCATTGCACAGCCCAGCTCAGATCCGGGGACACCACTGCTGAAAACTCAAGCTGGAAGTGCTGGGGCCACGTCCATGGCCATAGCCCCAGAGGGATTGGGCAGCAGCAGCAGCTTGGCTTACAGGGCTCAGTTTACCGCTGACCTATCGACATTTACACACACACATGGCTAGCAAACCACCCCCAGATACCTGACCAAAAAAGACTGTGGCACTTGGCCCGTGCTGCTAATCCCCAAACTTGAGGAGAAGTTCACACACAGCACTCACACCCACGTACCACCACTTCCCAAGCAGCAAGCTGGGAAACCCCATATAAATAAAGCTTAATTGCTGCTACTCCGACAGCACGCGCAGGCGAAACGCGTGGTAGCCGAACAAACAGCAAAGCCCTGGGATTTCCTGACTCCCCCGCAGACCAGAGCCACCAGTTAATGCAGTTAATGTTCAACTGGAGCCAACAGGACCACTGCCTGCCTTACCTGCAGGTATCACTCACGAACAAATACTTCCCTCTGCTAAGGAGGGGAAGGCATTTTTACAGTGAAGCTCAATTTGTTTGCTGCTTCTGTGCTCCTGATGCTCTGTGGCACTAAAGAAAAGGAGGAAATTAAACCACGTGCTGAGGTGCCACTGCCATCTCTGACTCTCCACAGAGGGGACACAGTCCTGGCTGCATCCCACCCCAGCCCATGGAGCAAAAGGCAGCGGATCGTGTTGTTCCCAGCACTACATTTGGACACTAAGTAACGCCACCTTGTCACGGGGGTACAGAGAGCGTTTGCAACGCCCCATTTAACTGCACTGTACTCCTATCCACAGGCTTCATCAGCATATTTCAGTGGCGTCTTGATGGATGAAGATAGATGGGAGAACATCATCCTTGGTGAAATCACTGTTTTATCAAGGTTAAACCATCCTCACGCTGCGCCACCTCCCTTTGTTGCTTCGTTTCCAATCACAGAATTAGCAGCAGACACAACGCACATTTGTATGGACCTTGCTTCTCACTCCCCAGCTCATCTCTTCCCTCTGCAGGATGGACAGGGAGGGGAAGCACAGGGAGACCTCTCCCACCTTCATGTCTGCACTTGTCCAGCTCTGTGGGCTCTGAGGACCCAATGAAAGCCAAAATCTCTACAGAGCTCACCAAGTTGCCTCTGCAGCACGGAACTACATCGTACATCAGCGCTCTGCAACAGCTCCCACCAGAGCCAAAGGACCACCAGCCCCTCTCTTCACCTTGGCACACCACATCTACTGTCAAGTTTCTGTGGAATGAGTGCTGAAGCCGTGGCAAGCAGAAGATGAAGAAGGAAAGCAGAAGGTAGGTAGGATTTTAGTAGAGCCAGATGGTCTCATGGTGAAGGTACCAGGGGAATGGGATGTAGAAGGGCAGCAGCACAATAAGTGATCTTTTTCCGTTGCAAGGCTAGTAGGATGCAGGTTGGAAAGCCTGGGCAATTTGAGGAAAGGACCTAGGAGCCAGGGAAGTAAGGGAAAGGCTTTTATCTCCAGGTCAGAAGTTCAACCCCAGCCAGGTCAGTGTTGACAGAAAGCTGTTGCCTTCTGACACCTCTCCAGCAGCCAGCTGGGAAGGGTGATGAATGCCCCTGAAGCTCCCAGCCCCAGCACTCCACACATCCACATGGCAGGCTGGGCATCTCCTTCCAGCTCCTCCCAAGAGCTTCACGCTCAGGGGACATGGCCCGCAGCAGCTGTGCTGGGCCACCAGGCAGAGTCAGCTCCCCTCCATACCCCAAGCACACTTTGGAGCACTGTCAAACCCTCTCCGCGGATCCTTCTGCCAAGGAAGGTTTGTCCCCCTGCTCTGCTTTACCAAAAAGGAGAAATGCACAGCCTTAAGCAATGTCCCCCACGGATCATGCCGTTTTTCCAAGATCACACACGGTATGCTTGCTGTGGAAAAGACCTTGTGCAGGGCCAAGACCCCTATCCATCTTATACAAAATCATCCAACGTGAAGCCCTTAAGCCTTTCCAGTTCGGCTGGAAACCCTAGATCACAAGCTCCCTAATCACTTCGACTCATTCTGGAGACCTTTTGGGGCTGAGTCATCCCTGCCTGGAGGCGAGGCCTCAGCAGAGGACAGCACCTGTCACCCCTTTGGCCCCGAGCCAGGCACTCACTGGAGGAACATGATCCCAGTGCCTCGGGAATATATAAGGACAGACAACCAAGGTGGGCAGCACACAGCTTTTGAACAGTCCACAGGACCCCTCTCCATAGCCCCGGGCTTCTAAATACCTTTTAAAAAATCTGTACCCCCTTTACAGCATCGTGTGACTCTGCAGGGCGCTATTAAGTTACAAGAATATCTCTGGGCCCAGGGCCAGCTACCGTGTTGTGTGGTCCCCATTAAACACAGATGGGTTGGACTGCCTCCTGCAGGGAGACCTGCTCCAGCAGTGGCTTTGCATCCCCGTCAGGAAAAAGCCAGCCTTGGCAACTAGGCTTTCCATCCAGACCATCACTCATGGCTTACGTGCAGCACAGGCTGCCTTGGCACTTTTCAACCAAGTCTCAATGGTGTTCTGCACCAAGAAAAAGGGGTGAGTTGGCTTGCAAGATCACTGGCTTTAGATGTGGGGAAACTGAGGCATGGACAACCCCGGGGACCAGCTCAGGCTCTTGAAATGCTGCATTGACCAGTCCAATCGCTGCGTAGCTGCCCCCCTTCCCCAGCTCCTCTCACACCTCCTCTGGGCCAGGTCCAGACACAGCCGGCCTGTGGGGGATACCAGCCCTCCCCTCCTGCAGCAGGATCTCTCCTTTGCTCTTTCAGCGGCAGGGAAAAGCATCCCTGACATGCAGCTGAGCAGCCAAGTGACCCTGGCAGGCAGTGACCTGGGAGAAGGTCACTGAGTGAGCGAGCTGATGCCCTTGGGAAGGCCGTGGGCATGTGCACACGCACACACTGACACCCACAAACCCTCCAGGCGAGGTGTCTGGTTTCACAGCCCAGCTCCTTCAGGGCTGCTTCTTACGCCAGCAGCATCCAGCAGGAGCCCAGCATGAGCGGGGCAAGCCTTGCGCTGACTCCTCATCCATCCCCTCTGCCCGCTCCTGCCATCCCAGTCCTGGCTCAGGCAGCTCTCCAGTTTACACGGGCCCTCACAACAAGCCCCATGGAGAAGGAGCTCGGGATGAGATGCTCACAGGGAAGTTTCTTCCAAGCTCAGCGTGCAGAGCTTGGCTCACACTCCAAAGCACTACGGTTTATAGCCCTTATAAAAACATTTATATAGAAGCTGCCTGTTCTATGCTTATAAGGCCAATGGCTTCAGAATTGGGCAGGCCCCGATGCCATATTCAGGCGCAGGGAATAGCCCGGCTTTCCAGTGAGCCTAGCACATCCAAAGCTGGACAGAAACCAGCCAGCATCAGAGAAAGCCTCTCCAAGAGCTATATATGGATTCTGAGTCCAGTCTGGTTTACCCTGGGAGAAGAGGGTGGGAGGGTTGTGCTGACCAGTGCTCTTGAGACAACTACAGGGCAACATGCTACCAGAAAACTAGAGAATGGGTTTACAGCAGTTAAAAGCAAAATGTGGAGACTTCCTCCACTTCACCCCATTCCAGAGCAGCAAAGTAAATGAAAGCATGGATTAAAGAGATGCGGCTTACACTAGATCCTCAAACA
This sequence comes from Bombycilla garrulus, assembly GCA_013400315.1. Taxonomy (NCBI): domain Eukaryota; kingdom Metazoa; phylum Chordata; class Aves; order Passeriformes; family Bombycillidae; genus Bombycilla; species Bombycilla garrulus. The sequence goes on from VXBU01008534.1 coordinate 333,682, forward strand.
AAACAAAAGCAAGACTTTCTGCAGTATAAATATGTCACTAAACACCACAGCTCTCAGTAAGATTACTGCAGCATCAGGCATTCCAATAGCCCAGATCTGGCTTAACACAAGACATCCAGGAAGGACAAGAACCAGCACCCGAACCTTTCAGTTTCACAACAATAACAATTCATGCACAGCAGACAGGATCAATTTACTTTCACTCATTTCATCTTGGTTGCCTCCAAACCTCTCTGGGTATCCCACTGAAGGCAGCACAAACATCATCCCTCAGCTGATACTTCATATGTTGCCACCAAGGAAACGCCCACTTCCTCAGTTTCCCCAGGACCCAAACAAAGCACTTACTCCTGCACCCATCCTGGCCGGGCATAGAGCCATCCCCTTAACAAACTTGCCCCCTCTTCCCAGTAAAAAACAGTTTGTTCCAGACCCACACAGGTTTCATTATGAGCTCACTGATCACCTCGCCCCAAACTTCTCCCACAGTCCTGACCTGGGGCTGCTCCGCCACTGCAGTGGCAGCACCTCAGCACTTGGGCATCTGTCCAAAGCAAAAACTTTCTGCAAATCTTTGCTGTCTCACAGGCACAGCCTCTTCCAAGACTCAAGATGTGTGGATTTTGGCTCCTGGAGACAATAAAGAGAAATAAATCTGGTTGCTTTAGCCTCGGCACTGGAGGGGGAATGATTTTCCCCAGCACTAATGGAGGTGCTTTTCCTTACATATATATCAGCTGAGATGATGTCAAGGCAGAACTTTAAATTAGCCAGCCTCTATTAATTACAGTTCTCCTATAGCTCTTCCCATCTTCCAAGTGCTTTACAAACAGCATTAATTCCTACACATGTTATCTCCGTTCCAGAACCTCCCTGAGGAGCTGGCAAAGCCCCACAGCCTGGAGCAGTCTTGGAGTAAGCAGTCCCCCACACAGGCTCATGGTCCCACCATCCAGGCTCCCACCATGCCTTTGCTCCAGACCATTGTTTGGAGCTGGAGTGGGAGCCTGGATAATTTATAATTATAACTTATAAGTCACCAAAAGAGCCAGGACTTGACAGAGAAGTCTGTCCCTGGCCAATCTCCCACTGGCTGGGGCTTACTGCTGTCCTCCCATCCCTGAGGGCTGCTGGCACTCAAAGTTCAGCATCTCTGCCTCGTCTCTTTCCCTGGCTGGAGAATTTCTCCCACCATCAAAATTAACGAGGTGGGTTTGCCGAGACGAGCTGGCTACAGAGCCCCCTCCTGTTCCTGGAGTTTGGGGTTGTTTTTAAATTAAGTTGCAGCTCTGTAAGTGCAAAGTTATACCAAGCATCATTTACTTTACTGCTCAGCAATGAGGAGCAGGGAGGGGAGCAGGACACTCCCCTCCAGGCACGCTGTAAAGCGCCCGGCGCGCGCAGATGCTGCCTGCAGCTCTCCTCTGCTCTGGCCCGGCAGCGCTCCCCGTGCCAAGAGCTACAGCCTGGAAAATGGCACTTGTGCTAAAGTGCCCGCATTAATCAAATCTTCATTCACACCAGCAGAGAGAGAGCAGGGGGAAAAGGCAGAGGGAGATCCCACTAGCTCCCTGAGCTCGGCCATGGGTCCAGCCAGGCTGGGAAGGAGCGTGCTCCGGTGCTTTCCCAGCCAGCAGCCTCTGCTTGATGACATGGGGGCAGGAAGGAGAGAGCAGCAGAAGCCTCTGTGTCACAGCCTGCATAGACCTAAGTACTCCCAGGAAAAAAGGAGAAATCACAACTTTCCAAACTAGATTTACCACCAGGGCATAAAGAACCTGCAGCAGAAGAGGAATGTGGAATTCCTGGCAAGATCATGGAGCTCTGCTTTGACTTGGGAGACTGATGGTAAATTCCTAAATGGATCCCATCCCTCAGACTGCTGATCCATCACCCATAGCATGCTGTGGAGACAAGCTCAGCCATGGCAATCAAGACATTATGAGCTGGACCCACAGACAATAAATTAAAAAGAGCAACCTCTAGTCTCAGGGTTACCATTAACATCATCCAAATAAAGGGCAACCTCAGCATGTTACCCATGACTGGCAGGAGCAGAATGGATGGAAACCACATCAGCAGCAACACCACACAGACCCCTCACACCCTAAATCTGCAGTGGGAGGGCTGGGGCAGACACCTAGAAAATCATTCTTTACCTATCACTGGAACACGAGCATCCTTGATGGGTATTTTAAGCTATTATAAGACATCCACTGGAAAGCTGAGTCTGCCACCTTTCCAGATGGATTTACACTTGCACACAACCTGAAGAAGAGGTTACTTAGAAGAGAAAGAACCACCTTGCCCACGAGCCTCACACACTCCCATCTACATGACTGTAAGACAAAGTCTTGTCCAAGGTTGCAGCTATGTAGCCCTGGAAAAAAGTCAAACATAGACCACCAAACCCCAAATGAGTGCTGTATGCAACAAATCAGGGGAAAAAAAGAAAAAAAAGTAAACAATAAAAGCATTGAACACAAAGTGCAGAAATAGGAAGGCAGAGGAGGGATTCCCCTCCTCCCATTTTAATAACCCAATGTTGCAAGGACAGGAAGAGCTCTTCAAAATCACACTGAGCTGGGCATAGCAGCATCATGACCTTCACTGGTTTTCCGCTCATCGGAGAGGAAATGAATACAACATGCTCCAGTTTCTTCCCCTCTTCTGCCTTTTTTCTCTTCCCCAAAGAACCTCCAGACAACCAGAGAAGACAAATGTAATGCTCAACAGCAAAGCCAGCTGGAGCATTACCCCACCAGCATCTTGAGAAATCAGCCAGACTTCATGTCAGACCTGTCCATTCCCTGCTCTGAAGTGATGGCAGTACCTCGGCGACCAGAAATGAGCCATGAATCTTTGCAAAACCCTGCCACCCTACATGTGCCAGACGCTCATGGCTCCAGCATCCCTGCACAGGAAATGGGAAGATGCCCTGTGGGTATGCTGCGACCTCATTCTCCCAACATCAACAGCTGGGTTCAAGCCTCTTCCCCTGCACCCCGTTAGGGGGTCTGTGGCACAGGGCATCAGCAAGAGTTCCTCCAGGCTTCAGTTACAAAGCAGCCTGGCAGCCAGCTCACAGAAAAAGAAGGATACGGTGCTCAGCTATCTGTCCCCTCCAAAGCCATCATCTCCCAGCAACATGACAAGCCAGCCAACACAGCCACAGGTTTCCCTGAGCGGGTGCACAACACCTTGGCTCAGCAAATGAGAAGAGGAAGAAGAGTCCACCTGCAAGAAGCCGCTTTGCAAGTGGCCTTAAAAAGTTCATGCAGAAACCTTCCCAAAGAGTCTGGCTATAGAAGACACTGGTCTCCACTGAATCAAGATCTGTTATGTTGTAATATAATAGATGTAAATTAAAACAGAAAATCTATCATGCCTCTAATGTAGCCTGATAGCTGAGCGTGTGGATCCGTACAAGCAGAAGCACAGAGAGGAAGGGTGATATATGGCAAAGCTGGATGGAGGGTGAAAAGCGTGGCGAGACGAGCCGGAGAATGGCGCAGCCCGCTCTACGCTCCTCAGACCCAAGGGCAAGAGAGGAATAAATGTTGATTAGTGTTGATTTTGTCCGACGAACGCTTGTCGAGTGACAGTTGGACTAAGCTGCTCTGAAAGAGAAGCATTAATCTTGGTCTGGTTTAAGTAGAGTATATTAATTTGTGTCATTTTTACTAAGTCGTACTGAGAAAGGCTTCTTACTGCTTTGCATCTGACTGCTTTGGTGGTTTAGCCTACTTTATTTTTTTTTGCTCCTTTTTTCCCTCCTTCTCCCTTTTAAACAGATATGGCGGCAGCAGCAACATATTCAAATAGCTCAGCAGGAGAGCGGGGGACCAAACGCTTCGCTCCTGGATTAAGAAAATAAACTCCCAGGGTGTTGGCATAGCAACAGCATTTCAGATGAACTGCTATATATTCCGTGATTAATAAATTAACATTTTTTTCATATGGTTGTTTCTCCTTTTCTTTCCCTCCTTCCGATGGCAGGAAGGGGAGGGGGGCGGGGAATGAGAGGACAGGGGAGGCCAGATGATGTCCCCAGGAGCTGCCCAAGAAGGGTGGCAGGGTCTCCTTTTTTCTCCATGTGCTTGCTCACAGAACAGAGTTTTTTACACCCTACAAAGGCATGGGAATACAAGAGGGACATGATGCTGCATGTGTTGGGGCCATGGAGAAATGGGCCTCGGGTGGATGGGGATGGAAATGCAGAACAGCCAAGGGGCAGGGCAGCCCTGGTGCTGGGAAAAGGGTGGTTTCAACTCCCCTCTGAGAGCTGAACAGCCCATTCCAGCTCTCAGCAGGATCAAGGGCTTGACAAACAGGTTTATGTCCCTTGCTGGAGGATCAGCCTTTTTACAGCCACTTTCTCCTCTCCACTGCCTGCCTTCCTTTTTTCCTTTTACTTATTTTTATGGAAAAGGGACTAGAGGGGGAAGCTAGTGAAAATACCATGAATTAAGAGCAAAAGACTGCAAAGTTCCCCAGAGCAAAATGCATGCGCAGAGTTAATTTTCCATGGCTAGAGCAGGTAACAAGAACTCCTGCACGTTTCTCAAGGCTTTCTGAACACAAGCAGGCAATCCCACAAGAAACCAGAGCCTCCCTGAGGAGCACTGGTGAGTGACTGACCCAAACTCAAACACTGTCTTCCTCCTGCCAGCACTGGCAAAGCAACCGATGCTGAGCTGTAGCTGCCTCTGGGCCCTTGCTGTGCTGCACTGGTGAGAGCCTGGACACAGGAGGCAGCAACTCAACACCTGAGGGTTCATTCCAGCCTCACAGAATGAAAACCTCTGGGGATATACTGAGCCAGGAGAGCCTTGCCAGGATCCCATCTGGGGTGAAGGCGAGGGTGATGCATGCCATCTTTTCAAACTCTCATCCCAAGCACTGCCATGGGATCAACAGGATGAGAAAGTTTAGGCTTGGTCTATGTCCTGCTCCCACTGAACTCCAAAGGTTTGGGGTTTTTTAATAAACCTTACTGCAGTTCACCTTTTTTGTATCTGCAAACATGTCCTGAACATCTCCACGCTGCTCACAGCCTCTTTGGCACCGCAGCATTCCACCACCCAAAGCCGCTTTGCCTCGGGCGCCAACCAAAGCTGAAATGTTTCCTCTTCTTACCAAACTCCAAATTAGTCAAAGTTTTGTCAAAATGATTTCATGCTTTAACAAGACTTGAGTTACATCCACCACAGGCTGCACGTGCACATAGGCACACTGTAGGCACTCACTCTGCACACCTCTGTTTGAAAATTAAGATCCTGAAGAAACACCAATATTTTTTAAAGCATTTGAGCTGTTCAAGACCCCAAGCCTCCTTTTCAAAGCTGGCTAGGAATGCAGCTTCTCCCAAGAACGAGACTTGGGAAATCCAGGAACATTACCACAGCGGCTTAAACACAAGCCAAATCCAGCACTTCTGCACATCATGCAGCTGCAGGCACAAAGCATAAAAACAAGATGAGTCCCAGCTAGTATAATTGGGTAGAGCTCTTCCACCACCAGCAGGAATAGCCTGGTTTAAGCCCACTGTCAATCCCTCACTATATTCTCCCCCCATCTTTCCACCATTGCCCTTCTGACCATTGCAAAGCTCCCTCACAAGCTGCACCACCGCGCCGGGCTCTTTGATGTTCTCTATGCCACAACAGGGTACAGCAAGATGTTCACCTATGCCCTAAGGTCACCTCTAATCCAGGAGACCTTTCTATGCTGCCAGCAATCCTTGGAGCTTCTGGGGAGAGGGAAGCAAGCAGGGCCCAGCAGCATTTTCCTGTATTCAGTGCTGCTGCTGCTGGGGACGGCGGGCGAGCACCGCTCCATGCTCTCCCCTTAACGTTATCTTACACTCAAAGGCACAAAGGACTACTTAGAAAAGCCTCGCTGAAGCAATGCTGCTTCTCAATGACTTTTCTTATGGATCCTGGAGGATAAGCTGTACCAAAGCATTTCCACAGCTGCATACAGAGAGCCTGCATAACCTAAGCCTTTTATTTAAGCAACTGCAGCCTAGAGGTAGTTTTGGCAGTTTTGGTAGCACTGGTAGTTTTTAGGGTGAAAACAAAAGCAAGCAAGGGCCCATGCTGACATGAGATGCTTAGCACCAAATTTCAGAGGTGTCTTTGGCACATTCTTCATCTACTCCTGTTTGAAAACACACGCTGAGTTGCAACGTGTTTATCAAACAGACCAACAATCAGTCTGCAAGTAAGGACTGAGTCCCACAATCCAAATATGCGGAGCCTCGAATTTGTCTACACACCTAAAGATCGAAACATGCCTTATCCCTCCCAAACACCTTTTATGAGAGCTCACATGGAGACACTGCAGCATCCACACTTCCCAGTCCTCCACTAGCACCTTCCATCTAACCCGAGACATTTTTTAGAGTAAATCAATCCATCAAAACACTGAGTCCGAGTGTCAGTCCTTTTACTCATGAGTAAAGGGCGAGACTCCGTCAGGCAACGCCCGCACACGCGTTACAGCTCACGCTCCCAGGGCTGAACTGAGGGAGCCAGCATGGCAAAGAGGTGCAGCTCCTGCTCTCCAAAGTGTATGGCCTGGGAGAGAGGCAAGAGGGCACTGCTTGGCCACAAAGAACCACTGCCATGACTTAGGTGGCTTTTCCAACAGCCTGAAAAGGCAGAGGAGAGATCCTGTTGGCCCTGCCTTGTTATACAAACACTGCTGGACACAGAGGCTGCAACCCTTCAGTGAAGAGCCTTTGCCCACATTAAATGGTGAGTCCTTAAACTGCTCTGCTGGACCACATGGTTCTCAGCATCAAGCATGAGATCTCCTCTTAAAAATGTACAACCAGCCAAGAATGGGATGGGGAAATGCTCAAATAAATTTAATAACAATTCAATTTTTTTAAGAAAATAGAGAGAAAAAATAAACCAACAGACCATCCTCCTGGGATATACCCATGGTGATCTGCACCAGGTTATTCTGCTTCCCTCCATTTCCCCAGTTTAAAATGAACCTTGCCAAGAACTGGGTTGTTGACAAAGAAGAGCTATGTAGAACAGTGCCAACCACACAGCATGCTGCAAAATATCTCCAGCCCCTCACAGCTTTTGCCTCCCACAGTATAATCCCCTGCAATTCTACTCAGATACTGTTTCTGGCCCCATTTTTCAATTCATTCCTTGTCCATCCAGAATTTCACCACCCAGTTCCTAGTCCAGGGGTAGGTCTACGTTACTGGTTCAGTAATTCCTCACCATGTTCATCCAGGGAGAAGTAAAGCCACAAAATTTGCTCCTTGAACTTGGCAAGAGGGGGGCTTCTTTTTCTGGAAAAAAAGTTCTTCAAGCATCCCTAGAATCAAGGAGCGATTCTGGGTTCAAACTCAGATGGAGAATCCCAAATAGAGTACAACTACTGCATCATGCTTGTGCAGCTCCATGAATGTGCACTCAGAGACTCTCCATAATCTGCAGCCAAGATCACGAGCGATTCCTGTAGTAGGTCTTCTGTTGCTGTTACTCTTCTGTTTTCACAAAAAAATTCTAAGAAACTCTGGTGCTGTGCAACGAATCAGTACAAACAGGTAAAACATCATTTATCAAATGAGCTTCTACACAACATCCTCTTGCTCATTAATTGATTTTCTTGGTTTCTCTCATTCCAGGTGTTTCCTACCACATGAAAGCACCTAAGATCCCCTCAGAGAGCGGCTGCTGGTGAGTCTCCTGCTCTGCCATAGAAACATAGAAAAACATGAGGCTCCACCATGAAGGGAGAATTCCTCTCTGTAACTTCCTAGCTACAATTCCATACATCTGGAGTTCTTGAAACTACCTTCATTTCACCAGTATCGTTGCATTAATAAGATGTCTAGAGACACATGCCATACCCAGTAAGGAAAAGGAACTAAGATCTCTCCTGCTCTATCAAGTGTGGCCTCTGCAGCCCAGAAAGCCCACTGCTACCCTTTTTGCCAAACCACACTGCAAGTAACACATCTAATTTGCTCTCTGCTGTGCTTCTTAGGTCTTTTGCAACATTACTGATTTCCAAGGGCTTTCCTCCCACTGAATCTTTCCGGTTTGGATCGTGAGGGTAGTATTTTGCAATTCATTCCTCACACATTCATGAAGTGCTGCCATTTGCCACTAAAAAGCCACTTGCTGGGCTCTCCCCCAAAGGCAGCCGTGGTGCGATGGTCGGGAGCTGATCATACACAGGAGAGGCACAGACTCATGTTTACGTCTTGCCCACATGACCCACGTGCCACACGGAGGTTTCTGCAGGGGAGAATTTGGGGATGGAGGGAAGGAAGCCACAGGAACGAGCAGCAGCTCATGATCAATAGGCCATCTGCAATAGGAGATCAATCGCTTCCATTTTGCAAGGTGTTAAGTGTGACGGGATTGAATTAAAGCCAAGAACGTAAGAGCGGCTATAAGTTATGCCTTTCTCCTTCCCCCTCTTTCTTTTTGCCTTTCAAGAAACAAACCCATAAAATGGTACTTTTTCCCTTTCTTCTTCCCTGCCCCCTCCCTTTCCCCTCTAAGATTTTCAATTAGGTGAGTGGAAGGACGAATGGAGCAAATACATTTTGCTGGAGTTCTAAGTGCTTTTGAAACCCCCTGTCAAAGCATTTAGTAACGCAAGATTTAAGATGCCCAATTAATTTCTTCCCCAACAAGGAGCCAAAAGTAGATGCAGGAGGAGGTTAAAAGCTAAGTGTTTAATTAATATTAAATTTATATGATTCTTTATCACCGAAAGCATTGTAAAATTGAAAAAGCAGTTAATTTTATGGTCACTGTGTATTCCTCTGCTTTGATCTTTGATCCGTGGAATGAAATCGCGAAGTGTGAAGATTCTCCTGCTTTATTATACCTGTCTTGTGGCAGGAATGTTGGGCTCATTGAGGTGAGCTTATGTGAGCCACAGCACAGACTAGGCAGGGTGGTGGCAGGGCACAAAACCCCCGTGGCTGCCTGGGGGTGCAGGGTTTGCAGCATCCCCCCGAAAGGAACTTTGCGCCTTTTGGCCGAGGACAGCACGGAACTCCTCTGAATGCCACTGCTGCGTCGCCGCAGCTCCTGGCCTCCCCCGTGCCTATCTGCCAGAGAGACAAAGAGCTATTATGCAGAATGGATTGCACTGGAAAGAAAAAGAAAGGGGGGGAATAATTTCTGCAGGGATTTTTATGTGGTTTTTCTTTTTTTTTCTTAATATTTTTAAATCCCACTGGGAGCCTCATTATAATTTAGTTATTAGCAGGGGGAAAAGAAACCAAATAAGGAAAAGAAATTTAACATCTTTTTCAAAAAACGTATTTTAAAGGCAGGAGAAAAATCAACGGGACGAAAGTTCTCTGAGCTTCAAAGCAGTTGCGAATCCTCGATTCAAACGTTTCAGGCAGCCCCACTGGCAGTAAGCTGTTCTGGGGTCAGATTCCCATCAAGGATCCATCTGTGCTCCTAGATGGAACAGGCAGTGTCCCCCAGATCACAGACCGGACAGATATCTGGGACGGGAGCACGGCTCAACTCAGCAGGACCATGTGATCCCACGCCTCTCACCCAGCCCTCCACTTTGAAACCCTTTGAGAGGCCACGCACATCTTTTCCTGCCCCTTCAGTTCAGCACCTCCTTCCAGAGAGAGGCACAGCACATATATTCACATAATAAGAAAGTGAGAGTTTTAATGGGAATTTAATCTTATTAAAGTCTTGATTTTAGGGCAGGTACATCACTCATGTATGTGAAGAGGCACAAAGCAATGAAACGGCGCAGGTCTCAGGATACAGCTGGGAAAACTGGGAAGTCATTAAGGACAGACAAAAATTAGGCTTGATATCATGAAATAAGATCTAATAATTGGCACTGTTTCATAAGCAGTGGGAATTAATACTGTTAACCCTTTGCCCCCATTGCTGTCAGACAAGGACAGTCGTCTCTCCCCCCCACACGAGAGGCTCCAGCACAGCAGCAACAGAAGTTGCCGCAGGTCATGCGGCAGCGATGGAGCAGAGCCTGGAAGAGAAACCAGGCTTCACCTCTCCCATAGGATGCAGGAAGGCGGCTCCTTTTCTGCTAAGCAGAAGAGATGTCCAACACACAAAGAAGCAGCCTGCAACCTCAGGATGTCTGAAATGGGATGGGTAACAACCACCCAGCTGTCGTCTCTGCTCCCATCCATGACACGGGAAGCATGAGATGCAGATTTGTGTTTTTCACAATCCCCACTGGACAGGCCCCACAAAGCAGTTCTCAGAGATGCCACCAAATCACATCCTCCAGCTGGCACTTCTTCAAGACTATATCCAGACTAGCTTTTTTAAAGGTTCAAATTGCCTTTGGTCCAGCCAAGACTGAACATCAGATTTCCAAACACTCAGCACTAGCCTTGAACCAGTCAACCAGCTTTCGAAGCTTGCACAAAGCACATCAGCCAAAACCACCTGAGAAGTATCTGCATCACCCATGGACAGGTTTCTACAGCCAGACTACTCTCTCCACTGTTCAGGGAAGAGAAACCAAGGAGCCCACCTCCTGCTAAGGTTCACATCTAAGGTGGTGCTTTCAGGACCTGCTTGACCCAAGTCCTGCACAACTTGTGGGTCTCTCCCATGGTCCACCAGTCATGTACCCTCAAGCTCTGCTGTGTACCCATCTCGGGAAGAGCTGGCATAAAATGAGATGTTTAGGGGGCACATATAGCACACGAGATCTGCTCTGACAACTCCTCTGCCTCCTCCTAAGTAGCGAGGAACCACAGCTCTGGCCATCCTCAGAGCAGCCTCCCCGCGCAGACAGACCGACTGTATTTTATACGTATGCGTGCAGATATCGACAGATGGAGAGAGAAAATTACTGTGCCCATAAATTGAAGCTTTGGTCACGTCAGTTCAAGAAGCAGAATAGAAAATTTAGAGCCAAGAAACCAGCTTGTGTCAGTCAGGCTGACGAGTGCAGGCGCCAAGAAACACACCCCTTAGCACAGGGAATGGAGACGCAAGCACCCGCACGCATGCAGAGACCCCGCTCCTCTTCATCTATTCTCAGCAACTGTTTGTCTGAGGCCACATGCAACTGGATTTGTCAAGCCCCCTTTTAACAACTTCTTGTCACAGTCCATTACCAAATTGCATATAGTTATATATTCCACTAATTAGGCTTCTAAAATATCATTAACATGTCTCTTGATCATTAGCATAACGTATGAGGCGTCCTCGTTAGGCACGACTCGAGTTTGTTAATGCGGTAATGAAAGGCACGGGGCTGGTACTGCAGGAGCCGTGCAGAGATAGGAGGCTGGGAACATCAAAAGCATCACGGCCAGGCTTAAAAAAAAAAAAACAAAAAAAAAAACCAACAACAAGATCAGCGAGAAGCAGGGGCAGAAGCCAATTGCTGGGAAACCAGGGTGATGTGGAAGGTGAAACAAGCATCTCCAGGCAGGCAGATACCTCACACACAGTGTGTCTTTCACAGACTAAAGTAACATTCCCATGATCCAGATACAGCACAAGTACAGGGATGAGTCAGGATCACAGACCTGAACCATCAGGATACAGGTAAAATGGGAGCAATGGCCAGGGTCCACAGATCTGTGGCCCCAGCTGAACCCTTCCTGTCTGGCTGACTCCAGGACACCCCTCACACCTATTCAGGCCAACCCTGCTCCCAAAACTCAGTGCAAGACACCCATGTTCCTCCCTCCTGAAACCAACATTAAGCTCTCCCTCTCCCCAGCTCCAAGATAAAACCAAGCAATGCCAAGCACCAGCCTCACCCCAGCAGCTCAAACTACACAACACTGAGCAACCACTCCAGCTGACCTGCGCATGGAAAACCACCACCCACCAGCATTACACAGCAGGAGATGGAGGGTGCTGGACACAACAGCCTGGGATGGTACAACAGCGCAGGACCTAGGTCAAGAATGTAAAAGAAAAGCCTGAGAGGTGTCCCGTACCCAGATGGGACTCCCATACAGCAATATTTGCATAGGTGCTCCGATGCATCCAGGGGTAAAGATGTGAATTAACAGGCAAAGCTTTGACCAGGACAGATGCTTCCATGCCCAAGCCAGCTCATGTATCAGTGGTTACCACCGTTGCTATAAATAAGCATGGGCTTTTTTTTTCCTTTGAGAGAATAACTCAATAAGTCACCGCATGAAAGATATTGTAAATAGCTCCAGCAGAGTGCAAGTCAGGGCTGCTTCCAATTAGCTTTCACTTACGCTCCCCCCGCCTGCGCCAAGTTTGCAGAGTTTGTTCCCAACACGCTGCTCGCTCACTGTCTGGGGAGAGGTGGGGAGCAAACCCTGCTGCAATTCGGGCCACTGATCCTCCATGGCAGAAATGATCTTTTCATTAAAGCTGCAAAGACACCGAAGCAAGTGAAAACAGCATTTATCTTTGTCCAGATGTTAATGCAAAGGTGGGGGGGGGAAGAGGAAGCAACCAAGAGCTTTTCTTCAGCTGCTGAGAGCAACCACCACCACCACCGCAGCAACAGCTTGGAAATGGGAAGCAGCACACAACTTTCATTAGAACAAAGACATAAAACAAACTCGGCAAAGGCAGCCTGGGGGCTTTTACGCACTCATCTGGAGAGACCCCCACAGGTCCCGAAGGAACGCGTAGAACGCATCCTCGTGGGCAACACCACTGCCAAAACAACAGGGGGAAGATGGATGATTTTGTGAGCCTTCATCAAAAAATTCCTCTTCCATGAGATAAAGGCGGTGTTAAGTCTCTTTCCAAGTTTTTACTCATTCATACGCACAACCTTTGCATCTCGCACATGCGCGCGCCCTCACGCAGCAGCTGGTCTCGATATCAGAGGAGCATCACAGCCAGGAAACTATCACCAAGAAGATAAAATACGGGGCAGCAGAGTGCAGGATGGTAGCCTATAGGAACAGGAATCCTAAGGAAGGGGCCTAATTCCCTACCACTCCTGTCTGGGAATGGTTATGAGAAAAGTCACAGGGTGTCTGTGCCTCATCTTTTGCCATCAGGAGAGTGTTAGAGGTGCCTGACCTCTAACTGGGAGACGGAAGAGCACGAGAGAATCAAAATCAAGAGTCGCTCATCCCATCATTTGAGCCAGGCCTCCCTTCTTCAGTCACCACACAACTGGGTACCACACACATCCAGGCATTTTGCAAGGAGGTCAGCAGCACTCCAGAGAAGGACCAGGGGGTCTCCCTAAACAAGTAGATGTAAAGTCCCAAGCAGACTCCCTGCCCTGCCACCACAACCAGAACACTGCACTCAAATAAGGACACTGGAAAGCATTCACGGTTTTGGGGAGAGGGGATTATGGCAGTCAGAACAGCACAAACTGCTTTTGTTAAGTTCCTGCCTTTCAAGCCAAAAGCAACAATCACTAAAAAGGAAAACCACTAACATTTGATAAAGCTTTTCAATTTCAAGGAGGTCAGAAAAAAGTTCCAGGAAAGGAAAGAGAAACAACCTTCTTTAAAACCCTTTAATGTGGTGAGAGTCGGCTCTCATAGGTTACAGGTTTATATTTTTCCCCTCTAGTTTTCCAATCATCTTTAATCCCCTCTCCCATGCTTCCAAATGGCGGCAGCACTCCACTAAAATGGCCAGGCAGGAACCTCTCCCCTCCCTGTGCAGGAGGGCGCTGGGTTGACCTCTCCACATCTGGACATGCCTGCAACCTCCGGCTCTCAAGGGCGAGCGCCAGCAGTGCGGTGACCTTCCCGGAATCATGGTCCTCTGACCTCCCTTCTCCGACCCACCCATCTCCTGTCCCTCTGCTGAACTCCATCCCAGCCACGCTGGGGACATGGCACTGGCTCACAAGGGGTGCAGCTCCTCCAGACAAGCCTTGCCTTGACAGCTCCCACAGGCCCCAGTCCAGGGTGTTTTTGCTTGAGTGATTGAAGCGGGGGGGGTCAAGGAGAAGAGGATCCAAACTACAAGCTGGCCAGATATAAAAATAACTAAAGCAAATAGCCTCAACACCAACAAATTCATTCAAATCCTATTCTCCTGCAGAGTGCCTTTACCAGTACATCCTTCATGCAGGGGTTACAGACACATGACCATCTCTGATGGAGCTCTGGAAAAGCCTTGGGTGACTTTTCTTCCTTGTTGTGATGCACCAAGTTCATGAGACCTCACCAGGCTGTTGAGCAAAAAACTGCCAGACACAGCCTCATCCTTCCCCAGACACTTCAGCCTGAGGTGGTCCATGCTCTGCCTTCCCAAGCTACACATGGGCCAAACCAGATGGTCACTGATACTACATCATGTTCCTACATATGGGGGGCCAAGTGCTCCCTCCCCTACGTGCAGCACTTTTCCCACAATTCACACAGCCACATTTCTTCATAGGAGCTGCCTCTCCCAAACCACCAACAATTTTAACACAGTGCTGGAAGACTGCAGTGATGGTCCTGAGTAACAGGAGATCTCACCCCAGCAGGGCCCATAAACAACCACTTGGGGTGGTTTTTCCTAACATCTTCCCACCCAGACCACAGCTGCTCCAAAGCTCCCCACATGTTGGGACCATCTCAGCTGGAAAGAGCAAACAGAAAGTTTAACTGATGCCCAAAATGCAAACTATGATCAGGGCAAGCAGCACACCAACAAGCAAAAATGCTCACACCAGTTACATCATTTTATCCCAGTTGGAGAAACACAGAGCTCTTGTTTGTAGGACACAAACAGTTTTTCCCTTGCACATCCCCACAACCAACCCTGCTTTTTCAGCCCCCCAGCATCAAATCTACTGATTTTTTGAACCACATCTTCACCCCCAGCAACACTGGGGGGCGACCATGTTGATCATGCCTCACACATGCAACAGGACATGAGCCTCGCTGCTGCCTGCAATCAACTCTTGTTGTTTATTTTTATTTAAACAAAATTTAAGCTAGGCTGGGCTGGAAGAAGGCTGGGAGGGGGACAAACCCTTAGAAAGCTGGGCTGCATGTTGGTCTCCAAAGGGACTGAAACTAGGAATGGGAGGAGGGGCCAGCTCTCCTTTCCAAAGGAGCTTTCAATAGAAAACAGATGTTGAAGGCCCAGTGACCAAAAGCAGGGTCTGCAGCGAGCTTCCCTGGCTCCATGCTCCCAACAGAATCTGTTTTAATTAAAATATTTTAGCTCAAGCATGAGAGAAGGGGTAGGGGGAGTAGGGAGAAGTCTGGGGGTGATGTCCTAGTTACCTCTGCAGCGGTGTTTGTGGCAGAGCTAGAGGGGGTGTTGGGGCACAGGGCTGGGTCAGACACCCCATCCTGTACCCTCAGCCTGGGCTCCCTCCCTCCAGCAGGGCTTGACATAAATTCTGCTGACCTTGAGTGAAAAATTGCCTCGTTTTGGTACCGAAAAAATAACATTACATCATGTAGCTGTGTCAGGTTCTATCAATGCCCCCTTCCCATCCACCCCCAAAGTGAGGGGGATGTAACCCAACACTATGAAAACACCAGCCCTGAGAAGAAAAGGGGCCTTTGTCACGGACCATCAGCTTCCCGCTCCTGCCTGAGGTGAAGAAAGATCTCCAAAAATGTTTGGCTGGGAGGTACAGACTCCAGACATGTCACCCCCCACAACCCCTCTGCTTCTCCATCCCCACCTTCAAAACCCCCGCCTCTCCCTTACTTATAAATTTCAGCCATTACTAGGATGCACAAAAAACCCAAAAAGGGCGGCAGGAAGCCTGAAAGCCCAGCCACTGGATCACTAAAGCCTGACTTCAAGCCAGGATGAGTCAACAGTGTCCTCCAGGTGAGGATCCATCCTGGCTTTCTTCCCAAGAGTACCTAACTCCCTCACAGGAGGGGATGTGGAGCACAGGACATGCAGAAATCTATGCCCAGCTCCAGCATGGAAAAACACAGGAAGCTAGGATCTGAACGGTGAGAAGGGAAACTGACAGGGGTTCTGCCAAGCTGTGGATACTCAAGTGAGCCCCCGCATCTCATGGCAGAGAATGTCTGCCCACCCCACAGGAAAAGGCACAAGTTGATGAAGAGCAGGAAGGAAATCAGGGCCTGTGGGATATAATAACTAGCACAGCGCTAGGCTCCCCAAGACTGTGAGCTCAGCAGGGCCAGGCACAGACTGTGGGGCTCTCCTACAGCACCCAGTGAGAGTAGTGCCAGGCAGATGGGAGACAGGCTGTGCCACTCACCCCACAGCCAGAGAACAAGCCCTAACCCACTGCATTTACTGCAAGAGAAGAATTGCAGGAGCCTGAAGCAAGTGGGAATGAATGAGGTGCAAATCGACCATGCAGGGTTGTGGGTTGCTTTTTGCCTTCCTCTGGGCTCATGCTTTCCCTTCTAAGACAGGGACAATGCACCCCAGCCATGCGTGTCTTGCCTAGAAACCCTGCTCGCTTGCTGAGCAAACCCCCGGCAGAGGAAAAGGAGCTGCCACTGCCCATGGGCAGCACAGCACCAGGCCATGCAGGGGTCGAGGGGAGAGGGAGGAGAACACCCAGCTTGCCCCAGGCCCTCGGCTCTCCAATGTATCTTCTCATTAACGTGTAATACGGTTTTATTGTCTCAAACAATGTCTGTTTTCGATCAGTTCCTTTATCCCAGACACTGCCGCGCGCAGAGACTGAAGAGGCCAGATGGTTCATGTTGCAGGAGTCTTCCCGCTCTTCCCCACCCGCTCCCTAATTCCTTACAAATTCCTGGAATGCCTGCGCCCCTGAAAACCAGCCCTGGGCAGAGGCAGGCATCGGCCCTGGGAGCAGGGGCTGGGGGCTCTCCAGTCACCCCTCCTCACCACTGGCAGCTCCTGGAGGTGGTCTCCTCCACGGCAGGAGATCCGTGGGTCTCCTCTGCTGAGGGAGGCATTTGCAGACCCACATACCTGTAGCTCAGCCCCAAAGAGCCAGCCAGAAGCGGAGTTGCAGCCAGCAGGGAGGACTCCTGCCCGTAATCCCCACCACGTGCCCAAGGCCACCGGACTGCTGCCACACCACTCTCAGCTCCAGATTTCACCCACGCCTCCTGCCCCTAATCCTCATGCCAGCAGCTGGACACAGAGGTTCCCTGAGTCCTTCCCAAAATCCAGGGGCCTATCCAAGCCCTGGCCAAGAGAAAGGGAAGGCTCCTGCTGACTGCAAGGAGCTTCTCCCCAGCCCTGTACAGGCTATCCACACTGGCAGCTTGGCCGGTGGCTCCAGCCCACCCTACAACACCCACTGGAGGTCTGGCAAGGCTCCTGCTCCTCCTGCCATCCTTCCAGCACCCTTGCAACCACATTCCTCGGGAGAAGGAGGAGGGAAGCCCACCAGGCCCGGGAAGGAGCCCTGCTGAGCAGAGCCCAGCAGGGGAAAAATAAGGGATGCTGAAAGCAATCATTCAGCCTGGAAGAAGGCCAGGAGACTGGTGTTCACACTTTGAGCACCACAAGAGCACAGAGCATCTCATCTGGGAAAAAAACAGTCCGGTAGAAAAGACAGCACCTTCTCCAAGGCACTCAGGCACCACATGACACGGCCATGCCACAGGTCATGCATCCACTGCAGGATCCCAGAGTCTCTCTGACCCTGCAGATCTTGTTCTGTCTCCAAGGAGCTACATGAGCTGCATTTTCCCCCTGCTCCCACTCCACAGCAGCCACTGCCCAGGAGAAGTTCCACTGAGGAATGACCAGAGGGGATCCCCAGTCTGCAGCTCCACGGGGCTGGCAGCCACTCTCCAGGGTTTGGCTGCCAAAATGTTGTGCGGACTCCTTGGAGACCTGCTGAGCAGACAAGTATCTGCTCCCAATTCAACTGAATTTTCATGAGGATGATACAAGACAGCCCTGCTGCCAAGTTTCCACAGCTCTTTCAGAGAAGGGGTGCGAGAGCTTAAGACACACCTCCAAAAATCTCACCACAGCAAGGAGGACACCTTTTTTTATCAGCACTTTTTTCCCTAAGCCACTCGGCTCATTTTAGCAAGCCCAATGCCAAGCCTGCCCCCACCCAGAGAAATGCCATGGCACACAGGTAAAGTCCTGCCAAGTTCTGAGCATTGAGGAAAAAAGCTAAGGGGGTGGGCGGTTTACAGCAGGTAGATTTATACCTGTATGATCATGCCATCTCCTCCAACACCCATCCTATATCTTGTACATGAGCTCTGTGATGGAAGAAGCTGTTACTGCCATGTCATGGTTACAAGCTCAAGAAGCAAAGCAGCAGAAGCTGAAGGGGTCTGAGATATTTGGGTTCAACCCAAGAAGCCATGTACAGAAGAAATCTGCTACAGGCCAGAACTGAGGAGGCAGGGTATCCTCAGACCCCCGTCCTGAAATACCAGGAAGGAGACAAGCAGAGGATGTGCCCTTGGGACAGTGGAACAAGAGGGCTGGAAATAAGTGATGGCAGGAGGAATCCAAGCACTGTGGTGATTTTTTGCACTCCACAGCAGAGAAAATATCACCTGCCACCTTTTGGCATTCCCAGCACTCAACTTTGGCTCCATCCAGCAAGAAAAAACACAGCAGGAAAGAGCAAGCGAGCTGAAACCTGATCCTCTGAAAGGCCGGACTCGGTGTCTGGCTTTTCTTACCAGCTCGGCCGACCTGTACGTGCCAGCCTGGGAAGGCGTAATGGTTCCACCAACCGAACTTCATTAACTTTTTATACACTCGGCCGCTAATTTATAATCATTAGCGGACAAACAGCCAACAATTACACAAGCAGCACGTTAAGGAGAGAGGGAGAGAGCTTGAAGGAGCAGTGATGGAAACATGCTGATGGTCAGGAGGGAGCTGGAGCCAGGATGGCGTGTCCACGTCCCAGGGCTGGCACGTGGCAGGGACAACCTCTCCCAGGATCTACCAGCCTCATTTCCTCAGCTGTGACTAAGCCACTGGGCAGCAGAAAGGCAAAAGGCACAGGTGAACACAGGGTGGAGGAAAAAATCTCACAAGCCCTCTCATTTTCAAATAAAAGGAGATGGGAAGAGGAGGAGCGTGCATACTCCATGTTTCAAATTCCTGGCACAGGCAAGGTGCCCATTTGCAGAAGAATGTGAAACTGTACACAGAAACGGCTCTAAATTAATCCTGATTTAATGACATTTTCAAACACACATCACGTAACCCCAGTGCCCTTCCACGTACCAGCTCCCCTCCTGCTGGAGCAGCACTGTGTGGGAGGCAGGACATGGTGTTGCAATGTCCCTGCTGGCACCTGCAGGGAGCAAGGCCCACAAGTATCCAAATCCCGAGGATGCATCTACCTTGAGGATACAGATGTGGAAGAGAGAAAAGGTTTCAAATGCCTCTGGGATTAGTGGTCTCTGTTTCCCTGCAGAAAACTCAAAACAGACTCCACCAGTGCTCCCCTCCTGCTCAGTATCCTGCCAGAAAACCCTTGCTGCACAAGGCAAGGCTGCAGGCAGAGGACAACAGGCGGGCTCCCTCCTCTGCAACAACCTGAGCTGCTTCAATCGATCAAAGAGCCGTAAGATCTGCAGATACAGATGTCCCTGCCGCACAGGCAGGCCAGCGAGGGAGCACTGTGACCTGACCAGCATCACTCAACAGCACGGCATGCCCAGAAACCAAACCTACACCTCTTTTGGCTCCTGCACAAGGGCTGAGCCGCTCTCCTGCCCCGCACCAGGCGGCCCAGCCAGTCCTTTTTCAAGACGTAAGCTTCCTGTTAAACAGGTCTAATAAACACTGCATGCACCTTGCAGAGCCTCTCCTCTGGCATCTCCGAGCAGCCAGCGCAGCTCGGCACTGCTTGTGGAGAGGAAAGCTGCTTCCCAAATCTCCACGCGGCACCAGGGAAAGAGCAGCACCCCTTAAGAAAGGCCAAGAAGTGGGTTCAGAGGCTGGCTGTGAGCTGCCCAGCTCCCCGCCAAAGCTGGGGGAGGCTGCAGTGAGCAAGGCAGGCAGTGTGTGCAGGACCTGCCATGCCTTGCAAGCCGTGGCTTGCCAGGCACGCCGAGGGCAGGTAGGCAGAGTCCCGTGCTCCGAGCACACTCCCGGGCGTGCTGGAAGAAGCCGTGTCAGCCCCCCCTCCTGCTCCCCGCACAGGCACAGGCGTGTGGAAAGGCTCACAAGCTGCTTTGGCTCACAGCGGGACCTTTCCCCTTCCACCCTTGCACTTGCAAAGAGAAAAGTGCAGATCTGACACATGCTGAGGCTTATCGCATCAAGAGACCCAAGTGTTCAGGCCAGCAGAATGAATGCCTCTGAGATTAACGGGGTCTAAAACCAAATTTCTCGTGTGACAAGCTTTCCTCCCTCTACAGCAGCTTAATAACCATTCAGTACCCACCTAGGAAAAAAAAATTAAAATCTCTCCACCTAGAAGTGCAATTTAGGGGATGAAGCAGCAAAGATAATTTAGATGCAAATTTGGACCACTCATCCTGCCATGGATCCACCACCTGGGTGCAGCTGCAAGACCACAATGCTTTTTAAGAAAGCTCCTAACTGATTCACTAAAAATCAGAGCATGTTGTTTAGATTATTTTCCCGTGGCTGTTCAATATCCAGTGTCATGGACAAAACCCTCCATCTAAGAAAAACCAGTGGAGAGGGCAGGAAAACTACAATGAGGAGCTGTCACACAGTCCATGTGGAGTAACAAACACAGATGGAATGGTGGGATATGCAAAGAGAAGTGGAAGTTGTTCCTGCATTCCTGCCTCTGAGTAACTTTCCAACAGATACCTAATACCTCAACAGCATCAGATGAGAGCTGGATTTGGTATTAAAGGTATTTGCAATTTAAAACTGAAGTCAAATTTCAGATAAATACTTCTAATAAAGAAGGCAAAGGCTTAATTTCAAATACATAAATATGAGACGTCTCCATCTTTTTAATGCTTCTCAAAAGCAAAGCAGGAGCTTCTTTACTGAAACATGTTGGGAAATTGAGCTGCACAAATTTGTACAACTTTTCTGTCAACCCAAGTGCACATCCTTATTTCTTTTCCTCCTTGAGACCCTTTAATTTGGAGGGGGGGGGCAGGGAAAGACTTCATCCTGCCCAAAGACAGGGAGATGCCAATGCCTCTCAAGCCCCAAACCAATAACTGGTCCATACCCCATCCCGCAGGGATGCGGCACTATATCCACTATATCTGCAGCACCAGGAGGGAAGGAGGGATTATCTCCCACCAGACCCAGATCAGCAGCCAGTGTAGGGGTCCAGCAGCAGCTACAGGGGCAGGATGCAGGCACCAAACCTTGCACAGGAATTAGCCACAGCCCCTAGGAGTTCTCTGCCTACTGCTGCTTTATCCGCACCAGCCAGGTCCCAGGGAAGCAGAGGGAGGCAGGAATTCCTTACCATGGGGTAGCATTGGGCTGGTGGGAAGTGCCAGCATCCAGGAACCCTTGCCACAGAGGGAATTAAAAGCAGCCACACCCCAAAGGCAATAGGGAACTGTTACTACAGCCACAAGTAGTACAGTCCAGGTAGGCCCACAAGCAATGGACCCCAATATTTTTGGGGAGTTGTGGAGAGATATCTGGGCTCATCCAGCCTGGAGATGCCTGCACAGGGCAGGAGGTGAGCACAGCAGAAGCCAGAGTGTGTAGGACCCTCACTACTCCAAGTGAGGAGGGCAAAGCCTTTTAAAGTAAAAGGGCATGGAGTGCTGGCCAAAGTCTGACAGCATTGAGCTGCTCTTGGGAGCTCTCCTGGAGAGACCTTTGCACAGATCCAGGGCTGCTCCTCTCCCTGCACAGTCAGGAACTCTCCTTTTGGCATTCCATTATCCAAAGACTCCAGCAAAGGAGGCAAGACCAGCAGCAGCATGACTTGATGCCTCCCCGCCAAGGGGCCAGCCCCCTCCACCTCTGGCTTGGAGCTGCTGGAAGGGGAAAAGGGGGGAGGGGGGGGTTGGCAGAGAGCACCCCCTGCCCCAGCCAGCCCCTCACAAACCTCATCCAAAGACTTCCCTGGGGATGAGGGGCTGCACAGCCAGCACTGCTGTGTGCAAACCCCCTCCCCCCACCCCCCTCCCTAAACTCACTCTCAGCCCCATCCTACTGAACAATCTCGCCACGGGCTGCTTTTGTAAGCCTCCAGCCCCAAAAGAAAAATGATGGGTTTGAACTCTTAACCCCGCCCCAGAAAAAGGCTGGAATTAAAAGGGGTTTATGACTAAGTATGCAGATGGGAATACTGTAATAACAACAGGCAAAATGTTTGCCTAGCAGTTCTGGGCTGGTTTCGGAGGGAGGAANGCAGGTCCTCCCGACATAGCCTGCTTTCCCAATTGGCCAACTACAGGTCTTCCTGACAGGGAGGGAGGGAGGGAGGGAGGGAGAGAGAGTGGGACGGGGCGGCTTCTGGCCGGAGGATGACGGCACGGAGAAAGAATTTGGCGGCTGGGAGGGAAGGGAGGTTGCTGATAAATGCTGGGGCAGAGGCGAGGGGGGGGCCAGGAGCCGAGCGCCGCATGGCTGGCACTTCAGGGAGGCTGGCTGCGCGCTGCGGGGTCCTGGCCGCCTGACAAAGGCTCTGCCGCCGAGGAGGAGAGCCGGGATGGGGACATAGCAGCACAGCTCAACTCGGGGCTGCCTCAGCAGCCGATCACACACCTTGGGGGACACTCACACTCGCTGGGATGCCCCCCTGCAATACCCCAAATCCATTCTGTACCCACGCACACACGCTTCTGCCAAAGGGAGAGCCCACAACCCGGAACAAGTGCTCATTTTTACCAACAGCGGGACTCCAGCTCTGCTGAAAAGGTGATAAAACCTCAGTGCTTAAATCACCTAGGAGGGCATCTTCAGGACATCACCTTCCTCTTTTAGCAACAGGCTACACCAAGCCACCACAAGTGGGAAGCTCAGACTAGGGGAGACCTAAACCTCAGCCACCATCCTTGAAGAGTGCACCCCACGACTGCCTCATTGCAAGAGGCAAGAGCACTACTTCTCCAGCCTCCAATCCTGCATAAGCCTGTTCCCACTCCTCTGGCACCCAGGGACATCCAGGACTCCCCTCTCTGTGAGGGATCAGACAACTGAGGCACCTCAATGGCCTCCTGTCACACAACAGGGAGTCCCTGAACGTCGCTCTCAAGACCCCAAAAATGCCNCCCCTTCCGGCACACAGAGAGAGGTTTGCTCCATAGTTCAGCGGGAATGTGACTCCCTATTGTACCAAACCAGCACCTTCCTGTTCTCCAGCTCTCCACAAAGCACCTGCGAACTTCACACAAGATGCAAACCGCTTGCACAACATCACACACAGCTTGGCAGCCACAGGCCAGAAAGCCACCAAATACCCAAATCTCGCAACTCAGCAGGACCCAAGGGACAGAATCTCACGTGTGGCACATGCAAACAAGCCACAAACCCACAGACCTCCCCAAGCCCCCAGAGGAGCCACAACATGGAACTATTTTGAGCGATGCTCCTGCCACAGGCATGAGAACCTTCCCCCCGTGCTCAATGGGCACGGCCCAGCCTGACGCAACAGCAGCACTTTGCCAACCCAAGCACCTCACCGGAATACAGCTTTGGATGGGAACGTGCCCCAGCCACTTCCCTGAGAAGGTAAAGCTGCGTGCAAAAAACCTCACAGCACAACTGGCAAGGCAGGAACTCCAGGAGACTCCCCAGCCTGCAAGGCGGGGAACTTGCAATTGTCTCACACCCGCCTTTGTGCGACAGGGACCGCAGCTTTTGTGGCACCAAAATGTGGTAATTTTGACTCGACTGTGGTCACCTCCTGCTGACCCACTGCTGTTTACCAGAGATAGTGCTGGAAGGAGCCTGTGGATACTAAAACTCTCTCATTGCTACAATCCTCCTCTAGGTCTGACCTGTTGCACTGATGAACAGAAAGACAGCAGCCCTACAAAAACCAAGAGGCTCGTGGACACGCTCTCACACACACCTCTTAAACGAGCAAGGAGGTCTCTCCTTTGACCTCTCAAGCAGAGCAAATGCCTCTGTAAAGACACTTAGGGACTGTCTGCGGGGTCAGGAAGATGGTCACTGCCGATGGCAGTGAGCACTGCAAGGGGTGACAGGGCCAGGCAGGCTGTGGTCCCTATCCACAGCAGCCTGCGGCGGACAGGAGCTGCACAAATGCACAGCTCCCTTCACGCCGGGAAGCACTCGGATCAGGTAATGGAGAGTGCAGGAGACTCGTGAGAGGATTCCTGTGAGTCAGCCAAGCTGGCCAGGGCCCAGAGCAGCAAGCTCTGCAACATCAGCAAACAAAAGAGGGCAAAACCTGGACCACCCTGGCCCCTTCCTGCTGCCTCCAAGATGACCCCCACAAGTGTGGGCTTGAGGAGAGCAGCCAGAGGCGTGTGGAATGCTGCAGTAAGGCTTGGGAAAAAGACTCAACCTGCTATGCCTGGGGGCAAGGAGGTGGTCGCCTCACTTCCCTGGGGAACACAGTAACACAGTCCTGGGGCTCGCTGAGC
The DNA here is from genome assembly GCA_013400315.1 of Bombycilla garrulus. Taxonomy (NCBI): domain Eukaryota; kingdom Metazoa; phylum Chordata; class Aves; order Passeriformes; family Bombycillidae; genus Bombycilla; species Bombycilla garrulus. The sequence continues at coordinate 358,085 of VXBU01008534.1, forward strand.
GATCTTGTTTCTTGTCTGCCAACACAGGAAGGCAACGTTAACCTCGCTCATTTAAGCCATGAGCAGTCTCAGTCCACATGCAAACTAAACTCAGGAGGACCTCCTCTCACCCACAGCACTTCCCAGGATTTAAGGACCAAATGGAAATGATCTTTTCAAAGTCCTTTTCTGAGAGCAGTGTTTCCCCTCCCTCCCAATGACATATTCATGCCTCATACAGCAGAGCTGGTTTATGCAAGGGACATTCACATCTCCCTGACAAGAGAGTGGCCCCTGCACCAATCTATCTACTGGACCACAGCACCTCATGAGGAACAGCCCTGAACAAAGGTTCACTACACATTTTGTGGAGAATTCCTCTCCCTGGAGGCTTGAGAGCCTTACCCTCCAAAACTCTGCAACCCAGCTTCCATAAAAGCCTCCACAAAATCTCTACCATGGGGTGCTTCCATCTCTCCCTTGCCTGAGACTTGACATTATCTTTCTTTTAAAAAAAAAAAAGTGAACTCAGGAGAGACATCTGGAAGAGGGATAAATACCTTTCAGGAGTCATCCCAATCCTGACAGCTGAATGAGTTCAACAAGTGCTAATGAACAAACAGGCTAAATTGCTCCTTTCCCTTCCCAACAGGCTGAAGCAAGTCTCCAGAGCCCCCAGAACACCACGTCTGGTCCCTTCCCAGATCTGGTAGCAGTGAGAAGCCCACCCTGGACAGCTGCCCAGTTACACCAGTCTGGACATGCTACCCCAGCACAGGGAGGTCCCCAAAACTAAATCCCAGCTCCCTGCCCCCTCACTGAGGTGCCATGCAGCACCCAGAGGAGCACTCCAAAGCCAGGGGAAATGAAGATCAAGCCAGCCTTCAGGAACAGTCAGACTGCAGCACCATGCACCCCCTCCTCCCTGGGGCAAAGCTGTTCCAGCAGAGAGGCGATGCAGGTAGGCCAGCAGCCTCCATCCCCCTGATCCATTATGGCCTGTAGCCCCTTCCTTCCCCTGCTCCCAAGGGGAGGCACACCCAGTGCAAAACACTGAGCCTAACTCCATCCGGTCCTCCTTCCCTACGTCTATTGTCACTAAAAATTTATCCGGTTTCTGACAGAAAAAATATATACATATATAAATAACACTGCACCTCCCCTCTGCCCTTCAAAGTAAAAGTAGCTCTGGTCTTTCCCCAGGGAGGGGGAGATGAGTTTAAACATGAGTCCCCCATGTAGCCAGCACTGCTCCACTCCTCCTCCTTCAAGGACTTTCACACAGCCCTGTCCCGTCAGCCTGTCTGTGGCATTTGATTCCTGTCTGTCACTAAGTGATGAGGACAAAGGGTGAGGAGTCAGGAAAAGGTCTGAGCTACTTTGTTCATCGTCTGGATACGAACTTTGGATGAACTCCGTGGGGAAAGAGAAAAGCCGCATGGAGCGGGACACACCGTGCGCAGAGCTCTCTCTCCTCAAAAAAAAAAAAAAAAAAAAAAAAAAAAAAAAAAAAAAAAAAAGGAAGAAAAAAATAAAAGGGAGGCTTGAACAAGGGGAAGGGGTGGGAGGGAATAGGAGAGGAGAGCATTCCCCATCCCCATGGCGGCAGGCAGTCCTGAGAGCTCCCTGCTCCGAGGAGACAGAAGGATATTCAAACCGCCTTCCCAGGAGGCATGTTCAATAAAGCAGGATGCCAACGCAGCCTTTTCTCAAACAAATCTGTTAGCGGCGGGCCAGGGGCCAGCCACAAGGGCTTGCTTTTTAAAGCAACCAAATGGGAATTTCCTAATAAAATAAAAATTTTTTTAGCAGTCCCACCGTGGCACGGGTAAAGGGAAGTTTGCTGGCAGCAACATGAAGTATTTTTGCACACAGACCTCTCTGGAAGCATGGGAAGATGAAATACAGTGCAGAGCAGGGAGTTTTGGGATGCAGCCAGGGCCGGGACACCAAAGCACCCATGAGCTCCCCTGCACTCACCCGGAGGAGCTGAGAGAACACTGCCTACAGCACAGTCACGTACTGGGGTGAAGGTTTACAACCACAATTTCTGCTGCTCTGAGCAAGGGAGGAGGCTCAGGCCGTGTCGGGGCAAAAGCGATTTTCCTCGTACCGACCTCTGGGGCTTGGAAAAGCCACCACAGGGCACAGCTGGTTCCTTTGCTTCACTCCACTTTTCAGGGCTAAGCCAAACCAGTTTGCAGCAGGAAAGCCCTGTGGTAGTCTTGCAGACATTAGGTAAGTCAGCTCCTCCTGGGCAGCAGAGCCACCACACACTTGCTCCTGACTGGCTCTTGCCTGGCAGCCAAGACGCCTGCCCTGGGATGGGACACAGCCTCCGTTGAAGATTATCAATCAGCAGAGCCTCAGGATGTGCCAAACCAGGCAGGAAAACAACTGCAACTCTTCAGGCATCTCTGCAGCACCCATGAGAGACCTGCTGAGCACTGGGGGTGAAGGGTGTCCCAGACAAACCACCTCACCATGCTGCACCAGCGTCACCCACCAAACATCAGAGGGGACCCTCAGCCACACAGGCTGGCTGGCAATATCAGCTCTGCCACCTTGGAAGTCTCTGCCTGAGGCAACAGCAGCTGTGAGTCTGAGGGACACACTGGAGGCTGTTCACCACCAGCCTTCCCTGGAAATCCCTGCACACTGGGTGAACTTACTCTCCAGGATGGGGAATCCTATATTAGACAGAGACTATGTGGGTTACAAAACCCATGAAATCACTTGAAAGCAATATACTGGAACATGCTGGAGATCACCCCAGATGCCTTGTCTCTCAACTAAACATCAGCAAATAGAAAAACAGCTCTGTACAAGAAAGTTCTACCTGGAAAACAAACACAGTAGCCCAGCAGAAGGCACTGGTGAGATCTCCCCAGCCAGGCACGCAGCAGCAGGCAGGGTCCACACTCCCTTGCAGAGTGGGAGAAATCTCATCCTTTTTGTGGGGCCCAGCACAGGAGAGCTGCAGAGATGGTCACAGCAACCACTAATCCCAGCTCCAGTCTGGTCTCTCTGTTTGGGTAGGTAATAACTCACCACCAGAACGTGGAACAGATCAAAGGCTAGGCCTCACTGATTCACAGCTACACAAGGCCCCAGCCCTCCCAAGATCTACCTGCTCTGCACCAAGACAATGAGCAGGAAAAAATTAAAGAAAGAGGGGAAGGAATCACATTTCTGCAGGGAACCAACCCATCTGTGCAGGCTGGGAAAGCAGGGTCCTCCCACACAGCCACCACATCCCAGAGAAGCACACGTGAGGAGGTCACTCAAGTGTCTCAGAGGCTTTGCCCAAGACCTCTGATGGAGAAACTTTGATCTCCTCCAAGCACAGCCAGTCCCTGGGGACTGCCTCTAAAGCACACAGCAGAGCGTGCCAGGGCAGATTGACTCCACACAGAAAACCACAGCCCATTTGGAAGGGTTTGTTCCCCTGCTAGCTTCAGAAAGTCCAAAAAGTTCATCTGGCAGTGGGAGGGACCTGCCCCCAGCAGCTCAGCCAAGGTAGCCTGTCTCAAGGCAACAAGCTCCCACCAGTGTGAACCAGACAGAAGGAGGGGGAAAAATGGACAGGATTGGCCAGCAATCCTATCTGCAGAAAGTGGGAGCTTGGGAATGAGATGCTGGTGCTGCTGAATCCAGAGCTGTTTCGAGAAGAGCAAGGAAGAGGAAATAGAGGGGGAAAAGCAGAGGCTGGAGAAGAGAAGGTAGAAGAAAACAAATCTGCTTTATTATTGCTTGAAACCCAAGGAGACTGATTAAAGCAAACATCCCCCCAACCCTTCCAAAGGGTTGTCTCGTCTGCTTCCTAAATCTGATTCCCATTTGTCTCTATATGGTTCTCATTTGCTCTTTGTTTAGGTCTCCTCAGTGTTCCTTGCTGACTCCTAGGAGCCCTCCATGGAGCCATCAGGAGTGGCTTCCCTCAGGAACCTGGAAGGGCAACCACTGATCAGGGTCAGACCCAGCACCGCTGCCTGTGCCCAGGGAGAGGCAGCAGGATTTGACTACATACAACAGGCAAGAGGCCAAGGAAATCCTTGGAAAGCGCTACCCAATGGTGCTGATGAGCACCTGGGTGCCTCTGGGGTAGCATTCCCAAAGGATGAAGCAAAAGAAAATTAAAAAAAAAGCAAAAGGAACCAGGAAGAGGGGATGCAGCACGAGCACAGACCCACCCAGCATTTCCCTCTATTAACAGACAGTATTCTGATTAAACAGCAGTTTAAAAATTACCCTAATGGAGCTCCTTTCAAGCACAAACCACAGGGACCTCTCCTAATTGCACAGCTCCTTTCCCAGTCCCAGCCCAGGATGATGCAGCAGGTCCACTGGCTGCCCTTGCCCGCAGCACCAGCATGCTCTGCCAGCCGTGCCCGCTGCTCCCAATGGGGTCTTGGAGCACTGTGGCACCATGGGCTTCACTTTCTGTCCTGGCCCCCGGCTCTCAGACCCCTGCATATGCTGCCTTTGCACAAGGACACCTGCAAGGCCTAACCAAAAACACGCCAGAAAAAGGGAAATAGAAATCTGTCCTTCTACCCATGTGGACTTTGCCACTGTCTCAGGACACATGGAAAGACCAGGGACTTCCCCTACCATCACCCTGCTGCTCTTGTCTCCCAAAACTCCAGCCATGCCACTGTGTTGCTGCTGTGTCCTTACCCTCAAGAGCCCACAAGTGAGGATCCCATGACTTTCTAGGCCTGGATGCAGAAGAGTTATTTCTGAGGAAAACTCCCACCCTGGGCTGTGCACCTGCTGGACAGGCACTGCAATCCTATCCAAAAGGAAACACAGCCCCCTCCACCACAACATAAACTAACCAGGCACCCACTGCCCAACCAATCCATCCACAAGAGGAAACCGAGCAGGATCTGAGCTCTCGACAGCCAGAGCCAGCCCTGCATCCACCCAACATCAGAGCAGGTCCAAATGGCTGCACAGGTATCAGGACGTTATACAGCACCATTTTCCCCCTCCTGGTTGCTGCCTCTGGAAGGACACAGTACCAGCAGCTGCTCTCCCTGCTCCCTCCTGCCCATAAGGGAAGCAGAGACCCCTGACCTTCTCCAGCACATTCCCCCAGCCCCTCCACAGCTTAAGCAGCCCAGGTGTGCAAATGTTACCCAATGCCCTCGCCAGGCAGAAAGTAAATTCCAGCGAACAGGGGAAATGCCAGCTGCAGTCAGACACTGGGATGTGCAAATAGCAGCCGGGGACCTTCGGGAGAGGAACAGCCCGGGCCCAGGCACTCCTACCTATAATCCTTCTCAGGATGCCCCCTCCAGCAGCTCCCGTGGCAGAGCAAGGATGCTAATTTGACTATTTGAGGGAGTGAAAAAAAAATAAACGTTTGCTCTTGTGCTAAATGACCTTTTCAGCCACTTGGGGACAGAATTGCACCGGGGCTTTGGAGCGAGCTACAGCGGGCGCTGCTTACTCCCTGCTCCCATACTGGATGCTTTGTGCCTGCAGATGCGTTTAAGGGGTCCATGACTCCCAGACACCTCTGTCAATCCAGCAACAGAGCCAAGACACAGCTTCTTTGGAAAAATCTGCATGAAGTAGAGAGGAAGAAGGGGTCTGCTAAGGGCTCGCTGAGCAAAGCACTTCAGCCGGTTTCATTTCACAACGCCGAAAGCGCAAATCAGGCAATTGCTCCTCGGGTTCTTCTCCATTAGCAAAGTACATTGCGAGTCCCTCCCCACCGCCGATACCGATCGACACTTCACATCTGCTGACCAGAACTAACAGCCAGGATTTTCCAGGGAATAATACATTCAGTGAAAACACCATTCCTGCCACCTGCTCCCCACAAACACGCAGCCGCTCTGGGAGCAGCTCCTCGCTCTCTGCAGGCACATGCACAGCTCCGTGCTGCAGCCAGAAGCCTCCTGAAGCCGTATCAGAAATAAAGACGCGACCCCTTCAAAGCAAGGGTCATAAACCCCTCAAAACACACTTCCAACCAGTGGAGCATGTCCCAGTGCCTGTAACTTCCCTAAACGTGAACAAGCGCTCTTCTGGAAAGAACCAGCTTCACATGAAACCTACCAGGGGGGGCTGTGTCCTGTGCCATGAAGTCAGGATTGACAGCCACAACTCTTTCCAGCTAATTCCTTTTACCCTGTGAACTGCAATCTCTAGCCTTTTGTCTAGAGATTTGCAATAATCAAAGTATTGCAAATTCATCACATTATCACAGTATTTGAAATAGTATTTTTGCAATTTATTGCAATATTGCAGTTAATCGTATTATTGAAAATTCCTGTGATATTATTGTAATGAATCATATACTACAATAATAATTTTGCATATAAGCAGGCTCCTCTCGAATAAAAAATACTAACCTAAAAGACTTACAACCTCTTAAAATTAGAGACTTAGGAGTTAAAAGCCAAATTTACAGCTGAAAGCCAGAGACCAATCCATGCAGAGGCTCCAGGTACTGTATCATTCTTAATTTTTCACCAGAGAATCACTGCACAGGGAAGAAAAAAAAAAAAAAAGAAAAAAAAAAAGGATGTGTGTAAACAAGCAAAGGTACACCCACCAGCAGCTTGGGTTTTGAAACATTAATGTTGAAATTAGAAAGGCACATTTAGTAGAGTTACGGGTAGATTCACTTTCAGTTTGGCTCCAGCCTTGTAAATATCAAATGTCAAAAGGAAACAACTGCACTGAGTTAAGAGAGAAAAATCCCCATGCTGTGGAGACATATCCAGGATTGGGACCACTGGAGTTGGGAAAGAAGCAGTAACCAGCAAGGAACACTTCACAACTGGAAAGGTATTTTTGCTGGGTAACCTGCCACTGTTAATTCTGCTAATCGACATCACTCTGGAATTTGAAAATGTTATCCAACTAGGAGAGAAACTTGATTTTCCTCTTCTGGTAACAAGGGTGGGCAGGCCAGCCAGGTTGTGTGAAACCAAAAATGGGACGTGGAAACGATGAACTGAGTTTCCAGGCTTGTACTCGGGCGAGTAACAAAAATCCAGGCACTAGCATTTAAGCAGGCTGATGCCACTTGCAAAGGCAGCTCTGCTCGTTTTTCAATAAGGCTGAAGTAAAATGGCAAAGTTATCATTTTAGATTAGAGCAGCTCCTCACAGCACTGGCTCTTCCGAGGGTTTTCCATTTATCAGTAGATTTAGAGAGGAAAAAAGGGTGGGGGGTTGGAAAAAGCCCACCAGCTTAGAGCAAGCAAAAAAGCTATTTTGGGTAAGGCTCCTCCTATAAATAAAAGGATGGGAAGGGAGGGGACAATGACAATGTACAGCTCCCTCAAGGTGTCACAGGGGATTTCTATTATCCGTGGTGGTGGTGACCCCCCCCTCCGAACATCACCAGCAGCACTCTGCTCCTCGGCAGGCACGGCTTCCCTGGCAGCCAAACCCTTCACTGGGCTGCCCATTCTCTGGCTGCCTTGCCTTCCCCACCAGGAAAAGGAGCCAGAAGAAGCGGCTTTCTGTTCCAGCTCAAAAAAAATAAAAAAATTGTATATATACACACATACACGTACGGGGGGCACAGCTCACAAACACAAGGCCAAGAGATATTATTATTCCTTTTTTTTTTTTTTTACTTGACACAGTTGCAAATCAATAATTCCAGGCCAAGCGATTCCCAGCACTGGGAGAAAGCATCACCTGAGTCCCTCCTGAGCCTGGCCTGACAACACACACTAATGTATTCAGCCCACAGCCTCCTCAGGCCACAGCTTTCTGTAATTTATCCCTATAGCACTCGCCACCCTGGATTATTTAAACTGCTGGGGGATACAGCACCTTCGAGGCAGTTTTGAACAGAAGCTGCCAACCACCCAGCCCACAGAACCATCAGTTCTAGTTTCCAAGGGAGTTCCCAGCAAACGCTCCCCAAAGGCGATGTGGGTTTCACAGAAAACCCCCAATTTTGATGCCTCTGGAGCACACTGGAGAGGGGTCACCTGCCAAGCATCATGCAGCACTCACGAGCACCCAGCACACCCAAAAACGCGGGGTGCTCGCACAGTCCGGGCTCTGGCAGAGGCCGCAGTGCTGGGCTGCCACGGTGACCCCAAGCTGGCAGCCCAGGAGCCAGGCAGGGCTCACAAACACCTTCTCCCAGCACGGGGAGCACTCGCCAGCCCAACCAGATCGGGAACCGATGGATGTTTGGGGAAAGCAAAGGATGCAGATTGAGGTTGGTTGATTAGATTACGGACAGCCCCATGCAAATAGGGCCATATTGATCTGGTCTGCAAACACCTGGCTGGGAATACGAGCAGCCCCTGAGTATACAGAAGCTGCTGGAGATTATTAACCAGATCCATTGCTGTAAATCACATTACCTCCTTCCAAACCCTGACCCAGCACAGAGTCCCCCCTGTGCTAGGCGCTGCACAGGGCACATCCTTGCAGCACAAGGGAGCATCACTTCTCCCTGCACGGCACCCAAACGACCGAAGACTCAGCCCAAAAGCGTGGAGCCTGGCAGGGGCATCCCGCTCTGGGGATCATGGAACCAGTTTTGTGCAGCCCACCTTTCCCACAGCAACTCCCAAAGCAAAACGTGTTACCAGGAGAGACTCACTGCGTAGGGAAACTGCCACGGAAATGCAAAGCAGGAAGAAAAAAAAATTAGAAATAATAAAAAAGGTGGAAAATAGATAATATCACATCTTCAAGGGAAAACTCATCCCCTGCTCCTATTGGGTTCCTCATATTTTGCATTAACTGCAAACCACCCCATAGTGCACAGGGCAGACAGGCTCTCCTGTCTCCCAAAGCACCCCAACTCCAAGCACAGGAAGGAAAAAAATCTTCCCAGCAGATTTCCAGGAGATCATGAAACCTTTTGCAGAGTTTCATTAGCAGAGAAGGCAGTAGTTCCAGGATTAAAAGGAGGAACTGGGGAATAAGATGCCAAACCAAAGGTAGAGGAGGAATCCCGTCTTCCTCCTTTCTCCCTGCCAAAATCCACAGCTCTGATTCAGCAGAAGCACCAGCAGCAGCACAGCCTACTATATCTCACTGCAAACAAACCCATTTATGCTTAAACCACCACCCTACTCCCCTCAAGGATTGCTGCATGCAGTAATTTCCTTGTGACGGGGGAAGAAAAAAAAAAAACAAACCATGATGAAATTGTCTCAGAGTTTCTCTGTGTTTTGTTTACAACCACTGCCCTCAAAACCAGGGACGGCACGAGTCCTGCTAACAAGAATAAATCTCGCATTTGAGAGCATTTAGAAAAGCAGCTCTGCTTGCAGACACTCAGCGCTCCAAGGAGGAAATCCCTCTGCAGGTCTCAAATAAGGGAACTTGAACCACTTTTCCCAGGAGAAATTTAGACCTGAAAGATCGTCTGAGTTTCTCATTTGGAGCTACAAGGCCCAATAACAAAATCTTTTTCCCCGGACTCACCCACAAACTGCCTGCTGCCAGGATCATGCAGAGGCGAGGGGAGATGGGCTGAAGAGAGATTGGTGGCAGCAAGGAAGACATCCAACATTCACGGAAAAGAATGCTCTGGTCAGCGCTGTTTAGGCCCACATCTGATTAATGTAGGTATTTTTCCAGCATGCATTAATAGTGAACACAGATTTGTGTTCACTCCAGCGCTGTCAGCAGGAATTACCCAAAAAGTGGGCTGCTGGCACACCACCTCCCAGGAACCCTCCTTCCCTGGACCCAAAGCTACCCAAAATCCAGGGAGGCCAGTGCAAGCAAAGGTTTGGAAACTTGAGTACATGAGGATCAAGAGCTGGAAGACTGGCTCATCCATCCAAACAGGCAGGACTGGGAGCAACAGGACACAGCAGACCCTCCTGATCTGCTGCAATCACAGCTAAGTTTGCTCAACATCAGGAACCCACAAAAAACAGGCCTTGAAATAAAAAGCAAACAGATTTACTCCTCTACACCCCAAATCGTGGGTCCCTCAGGAGGGGAAATGCTACACCAGAGCAGGCCTGGTTTCTCCAGTTTGATGGCAGGGTTGAGGGGGAGGAGTTGGGAAGAAGAGCCCACTGTCAGCCCTGTTCTTCCCACCTCCTCCCCTGGAGGATTGCAGGAGGCCAATTTTGATTAAACTAATTAAGCCTGCTCCATTCAAAGAGTTCCAACCACATGCTACCAGGGGAGATGAAGAAAATATGAAATTACAAAGAAAAAAAGAGAAGTCACCCCACAAGCACGCTCCTCCAGAGCCATCCACCCCCAGCAGATCCCTAATGGACAAGACCATACTGGAAGATAAAAGCCCAGAAAACAGACCTGTTTCAGAGACAGGTCCAGCTCTGAAGACCCTGCTCCTTCCAGCTACCACGACCTACAGGTACATGTCTCACCTCCCACCAGGATGACTGGCTTCCATTCCCTCCCAGCCAGTCCCAGAGGAAGTTAATTCAGTCCTCCACCAAAACAAGGTCTACCAAATCATCCCCGTCTTCCAGTCCCTTGCACATTCCTGCCCCTTCTTTCCCTTGAAGCATCAAGTTTCTGGAAGCAATTTAATGGTGAGTTACAGGCTTCCTCAGGCAGTGTGGATCTGACTGGAGGCCCTGCTCTTCCAAAATGTTTCACTTCCCCCCAGGGCAGCCACACCAGGGACCCTGCAGACTCTGCCTGGCACAGACGGAGAAGCATCAGCTTTGCCTTCAAAGCCTTCCAACTGGAAGGAAAAAAAAAATAGTAATAACAAATATCAAAGCAAAGGCTTCCTCCCCTTTGAAGGGCAGGAGGGAGAGCAGCCAGGCGAGGGCTGGACCTGCCCAAAGCTGAGCAAGCTGAGCAGGGACCCGGATCCTGCAGGGCTGGAGCACTGAGCACTTTCCTGATGAGCTTTCTTTTGAAGCAGCAGAATGATGCCTTAGGTGCAAGAATTGCATTGAAATTCAAATCGGGGTGTTGAACTCTCTCCTTCGCCTTGGGAAACCTCCTCGGTGGAAAGGCAGGATAAGGAGGAGGGCAGCATTTGATACCCTGGGGAAAGGCTGGGGGGAAGGAAAGCAGGCTGCCCCATCCTGCTGGGAGGAACACTTGAGCCAAGGGGCGCTGGGCTTGGCAGTGTACCCCTCTTAAAGCTCTGCCCCACATCCCAAAACCCCAAGGCTGCACACACCACGTCTGCCCCTCTTCTCCCCATGTTGCTCCTGGTGGGGCTTTACTTGGGGCGTGGGGAAGACAAGGGAGGGAGGAAGAAAAAGAAACCCCATATCATAATTGCTATATTAAAGAGAAATAGCAGGCAAGAATAATAAGAGAGGTGTCAGAAGTGAAATACAGTAACAGACATTTAAAAAAAAAAAACTACAGTTCTGCGATGGGGGTGTTAATTGAACACAGAGCTGGAGAGAACAAAGGGGTGTTAAGGAAGAGAAAAAAGGGAAAAAATCCTATGTCCTCCAAATATCTGATTTGAGTTAAGTTTGGTGAAGATAATGCAAAGGAAAAGGTAGCTAAGAGGCACCTTATATAGCTATTATGTTCTAAAATTAAAAAAAAAAAGACAACAAACCCATTATTCAACAACAATTGCAAGGCTAATCAGTGCTGTCTATAAATATTCCACTTTGTAAATCCCCCCATTGGTGCTACATACATTTTCCTTCTAATCCTGAATTCCTTCAACACAGGAGGGAGAGGAAGGTGAGAAAATAAAAATTGTGGGATTTCAAATGCAAAGTCAGGGTCTTTTTAAGAAGCAGAATTTGCCCGATGCCCTCACCTCCCCCAAATGAGCGGAGAAAGTGAAACGATGGGAAAAGCTCTTAAGGAGGAGGAATCAGATTAAATGGTCATATATCCTGTGCTCAGCCTCTCCCCGCCGGTCCCCGCTGAACGAGATGGGAGTTGGGAAAGGCTCACAGCTGAAATAGATGCTGCTGCATTTTGACAGCAGATATTTTCCAGTTTGCCATCCAAGGACCCCACGTCTGCGTACGCCTTGCCTGATTCCTCTGCTTAGCTATTCTGCTCATGCAGAGAACAGCTTAAAAAAAAAAACATACCAAGAGAGAGGGAAAAAAACAAGAGGGGAAAAAAAAAAAAAAAAACCAGCCGTAATATCAGAGCCTCTACCCCTGCCTTCAAACTTTTTATAAATCAGGAATGCAATTTCCGATTTCAATCCCTATTGATGGGGGAATCAATTGCATTTAGGACAACAATGCCTCCCATTTCCATAATTATTATTCCAAAAAGCCAGCCAGCCATTTGAAGGCAGTCCTGCCCCTTCCCTCGCAACAAAGCGACCAACAGCAAGTGAAAACACACCAAATGAACGCCGACAAGTTCGATGTATATTTAAGCGGCAATTTTTTTCCTCTCCTATGTACTCCTGCCTGCATCAGAACTCTCAACTTTCATTACTTTTAAACAGACATCACCCCAAAAGCAGCAATCCCCAGGTTTGCAGACAAAAGGCAACTCCCTGAGCTTTTTTTTTAAACCATTATAATTTCTAAAAGTGATAATAAACACTTTTAAAATAAGCAAAGAGCCCAAATGCAAAAGGCAACTCTTTGGCCAGCAGAGATGACCTATTTTACCAAGAACTTTATGGACACTTCGGGTTCGCTCAAGACAAGGTTAACGCTATGAAATAGTAGCCATAATGTTGCGAGAAATGGCGGTAAAGTCTCTGTAAGGCTCTGGAGTCACTTAAATCAGGCAGCGGGGTAACCGAACACACATTTCTGCACATCATAACGCCAGGGGGAAGATGTACGCACGCACTTTCAAACACCCACCAGTGACCACAAACAATCACCAGGATTTCAAACGCCACACATGCAAAAATCTGGGAAGCTAAATGGAAAGTGGGAAGCGAGAAGTTGGCTCAACTTTCACGCTGCTGCCTGCAAGGAAGGGGTAAGCAAACACACGCAGGCGGTACCCTCGGCCCCAGAAAAAACAAGGCAAACTTCCTCCTAGCATTGGGCCCACAAAGCAATAATTAAAAAAAAATAATAAAAATAAACTGAAACCATCTGGCTGTTTGCTTTCTTATGAAGTGTGACTTTTGGGGATGCAGATGGGGGGAGGAGAGGGGAGGAGGTCTTTGAATTTGCAAAGTGAAAGAATTCACCGCAAACATATCCAAGGGTAGATAAACAACGCTCCAAAAGCCATCACGAGTCAACCTCTTTGGAGACCTCCGCAGCACAGCCCCACAAGCCAAGTAATCCATGCACAACAGCAACAAATAGCATTAATGAAATTGTAAACCAGCCCCAGCCTACACCTGAATATCCTTATTTCCAGCAGCATGCTTCGCCCTATACCACCTCTTCCCATTTTCCTAAGCAGGCAGGAATAATCGCAGCCCATCAATGCAGCTAGGCACAGTTCCTCATCCCTGCCCAGCTCACCGGAACCTCACAGCATCCCTGAGCTCACCTGGTGTTTCCCACCAAGTTTGGTCCCAGATTCCTCGTTCCCTAACTTTGCCACCGTGCTGACAGCTAAGCCGAGCTGGGATTAAACAGCTACCCTGCCAAAAAGTGTCCCTGCGCAGGCAATGTACGGAGCATCAAATACAGCATCAACCAAACTGGAGAAGAGACAGGCAAAGGTTCTTTGGCTCACACAAAATTAAAGGAGAAAGAGAGAAGATGAAAAGGAACTCAGCGGCTCGTTTTTTTTGCTGAGGCGCGTACGGGGACGCTACAAAATCCTGAACGCTTCTCTCTACGTAGACTCTCGCACATTACAGCATAAGAACAGTCTGGAGATTGCCACACCAAAGGCACTGCTGGTTATTATGGGAAGTCTGTAGGGAAGGAAGGACTCCTCAGGAAGGTCAGAGGCGGCCCCGCAGTCGTGAGGGCTCCGGAGAGCCGAATGCCATCGGTAGGTGCTTTGTCTGGGCTACACGCTGCACAAACAATGCTTAACAAAGGACCCTCTTAGTCATTTTATATATATTGTAAGAGTCAAGTAATTGTATTTTCAATCAGCTGCTCATGCTGGGAGGCTTTATATATATATTT
>VXBU01008534.1:376751-404111 GCA_013400315.1 Bombycilla garrulus
CGCGGCCCCCCGGCTGCTGCTCGGCTCCATTCTGCCCCCCACCTCCCCTCAGCCATTCTGCTTCCTCTCAGCCTTCTCGTCTTCAGTCTTCTCCATCTCCTTTCAGCCTCTCCTTCCCTGCCTTCTGTTAGCCAGCCACCTCACCTCCCCTTAGCCTTCTTTCCCTCCTGCTGGCCTTCCCCATTGCCTCGGCCTCCTGGTGGCCCCCGGGCAGCCTCTGCGCCTCCCCACTGCCTTTCTGCCATCCAGCTGCCTCTGACTCCCCATGCTGTCCCCAAATCTCCCGGGAATGAGCAGAGTTCCCTGGCCACTGTAGCCCCCAGGGAGATCCTTTCATCTCATCATGTCTTCATAGTGCTGTTTCTCTCTCTAAACGTTGGACCAGGTGACCCAATGCGGTCCCATCCAATTTAGGACTGCTTCTGTGATTCTCTTTCTTTCCCAGTGCAGAGCCTGTCCAAGCACATTACACAGGCCATCAGTGCCACATCCCACACTTGATGGCCCCTCAGCTGCTCAAACAGCACAGCAACAGCCAGCAGAGATCCCAAGGCTACCAAGACCACCGTTCCAACAACCTACGTGTCACAGCGCTCTGGCCCCAGCCCCTTTCTTCATTCCCTGCTGCCTGAGTCTGCCCTGTGTATGGAAAGATCTCTCTAGGCTTCAGCTGGTCAGCAGGCATGGCCCTGAGACTAAGCTGGCCTGCAAATTTGGATTTTAAAATGAATAAATAAAACAGTTATGGCAGTTAGAATTTCTTGCATGGCAAATGGCTTCATCAGATTGTCCCTTTCTCAGATCCAAGGATGCCAGCTGCAGGCACCTTGTAACTCAATGGGAGATGTTTCTAATCCCAGCTCCCAACTTCAGCACCAGCTGGGAAAAGACCCATCAGGTTCACTGGAGAGAAAAAATATATAAGGCAATTGTTTTGCTTCCACTCTTCCTTTTTAATGAAACACTTTCTAGTGTTTTAAGCAAAACACGACTTTTCATTTTGAAATTTCGTTTCGAACCTTTAAAATGTTTTAAAGCGGTTGAAGGCGCAGTGAGATGTTTTGATTTTTGTCGCTCTGAAATGTTTCACTCAACACGTTCTTCATATGTCTTGATTTGCCAAAATTTTTCAAAGGTTTCTTCTTTCTCACCCAAGACATATCTGTATATTTTTTACTTTTCTGAAAAGGAAAAAAAAAAAAAGGGAGAAAAAAATATTATCATCTCCATGGCTCCACAGGAAGCAGAACTGTATCCAAGAAACGAAGAGCCAAGGGACTCCTCTCCAAAGGTCCAAACTTTCAGACACTTAGTCATCCCTTCACTTGCTTGCTCAGATACCAAGTCTAGACATTTGCTGTCTCAAACCCTGGCAGGGACTCTCCCACCCCCACAGGTCAGCCCAGGGTCTTTGGGGTTTGCTTTTGAGCAGCTCCAAGGACAGGCAGTGCTTCAGAGCTGAGCATGCATAGCAGGAAAGGGGGCACGATGACAGGGACATTGGGGACTGTGGGATGCAGTGGCCTGCTGACCCTCCTGACTGTTGTTTTGGAGATGCTTCCCTATTTTTGGAGTCGCAGTGTGATGCCTCAGCACATCCAGCTGGAGAAAGCAGGAGCCAGGAGATCCTCCAAGCTGCTCCAAGGGAAGCACCCCAGCACAGGACCTTGGAAGATCTATGTGCCAGTGCAGAAATGGCCAGGATTCTGCCTCTGCTGTCTGCTGGAGTCTGTAAAATCCTTCCTGTCAGAGATAACTAATCCTGGGGCCTTTACAACACCTCTCCTGAAAAGCACATTTCATTCCTCTGTCTCCTCCTGCCTTCCAAGTGCAGGAGATTGCAATAGGTATTACCGAAAATATTCCCCATGGGAGCCGACACTGGACTCCCTTAAAACCCAAACACCATCACCCCTCCTTCCCCAAGACACAAGTGAGCACTATGCTCTATTATCTCTACACCCACTAAATCTTTCTGAAATAAAGAATAAACATTTCCACCACACATAGTGTAAGTGTATGTGCCAAGCTGCCTCGCTTCCTCTCCTCTGTGGTTATTATAAAGTGGTTTTGTTTGAATGGCGTAGCAGATGGACAGCGTCCAAGCCTGGCGTCCCCGCTCCCCCCGAGTATGTCGAACGCTATCTTTGGTTTATCACAGATTCCTGCAGAAAATGTTTATGGGAGCCTCTTGTTTAAAATCTTGGCCACGTCACAGCGTAATTCCTATTATTTATTAAATGAAAATCAAGCTGTTGTTAATGCACCATTACTGTGGTGAAGTGGAGCCCTTGGAAATGAAGGCCAAACACACCCTCTTGTTCTCCAAGCGCAAGGGAAGCATCCCACTGTCACCACCACTCAACACTCACGAAGCTGCTGGGATGAGAAGCAGTTTCCTGGCCTGGGACTCCTTAAACATTTCCTTTTTGCTGAAGAGAGACTCCTTTGCTTTGCTGCCCCAAACCTGACCTCCCAGATCCAGACAGTGCACAGATCATACCTCACACCGTCAGAGGGGCTCCACCTAAGACACCATTTTGGCCATGCCCTTCTTCGTCCACCATAACCAAATTAATTTTCCTCCCTTTTCCTCTAACAGAAAAATTTCCATGAAACAGCCAAAGCTCTTTCTGTTTCCCAGACAGTCACAGTCCCCATAACACAGTGAGCACCACACAGATGGTCTCCTTTACATTGAAGTGTGGCAGTGTTTACATTCCTAACTGGTTTTCAGAGGAAATTCTAAAATTTTCCTGGAAATGTCTTGTTGCTTTGAACTGATTGTTTATTTGTCAATTTAGTCATTAACCTTCTTCCTTACTCCTTTGGCTTTTGATAAGACAGAAAATGTCAAAGGGACGGGAAATAGGCTCAGAATGATTTCCCCTGGTGAAGGATCCCAGTCCCCAGAAGCAAAGGGAGTTTTCTCATCAATTTGAGCAGAGACATGGCTTCACTCCAGGTGCCAGGTTAAATCAGCCTTCAGGTTTTTGCAGGGTTTGTGTGTTAGACTTTAGGTCTTCTGCAGGGATCTCAACCTGGGGATATCAAAGCCCTTTCAAAATGAGCTAAATACCAGTGATCCCAGTAAAGATGGGAAGAGCCAAAAATATATTCCCACTTATTCCGTTCCCAGCCTCACATTCAACCCCTTCAACTCTGCCATGGTCATGGTCTGTTCTATTAAAAAATACATGTCTTAATTAATACATTGCTTATTAATATTACCTATTCATGAAATAATCATAAATAACCTGACTGCAGGAAAAAATCCTACAACCACAAGAGAGGGGAACAAATTCTAATAATGAAAAAATTTGTGGTATATAAATTGTTTGTTACTTATCCAAATACAAGCAACAAAATTCCTACACCAGAAGTTTACCAAAAAGGAAAACGTCTTTCCCCAATAGCTGACATAAACATGTAAGTGCTACCAAACATATTTACATGTTTGAAATAGATGGTATAATTACAATGAGTTATAGCCAATAATCAGGCTTTCCCTGGTTTAAATGCTACCTTCTGATACAGCACAGCACATCCTTTAATTGTGGTCACGTGCTCTTTCTTAGAGAGACTGCTGCAATTTTTTTCCACAAAAATGTCTATAATTGAAAAGAAAATGGCATTGTTTAAAACAAATTGTCTACCCTCCTGGAAATAAATAGGTGACTTCCCCTACAGAATGTCCTATTTCTGGGACTTCTATATCACAGCAAGCCATCTGCAAAATCATTTGGGACATTTTTCCAGACCCCAAACTTGAATTTCAGCAAGGAGATGCAGTTTTTCACGACAAAAAAAAAAAAAAATCCAACAAGGATTTTGAAAACAAGTCAGGTAAAAGCTATCAGTGGAAATAGCAACAAAAGCAGTCATAGAGTCTTCCAATAAAAGCAAGTCCATTCCAGACTCAACAAAAAAGGTCTTTTACCCTCTTTCAACCAGTACTGATGTTCCTCAAAGGATACAAATAGCTGTTAAATTCACTTTTACCTAGAGAGTCTCACATTTGTGCGGTGCTTAAAAAAAGAGAAAAAGCCAAGTTAGAGGTACAAACACATGACTGTATTCCACAGCTTCTCCATGAGCTCTCACAAGTCAAGCCTCCTAATGAGACCTCGAGACCTCTTCACCACCATCAGGATTGGTTCTCTTTAGTGGGAAGCCCATTTTCAGATGATTTACTGAGAAGGTTTATCCCCAGCCTTTTTGTACAGAAAGGGATGTGGAGGGCAAAGAGAAATAAGAGTCTTACCTCTGGGGACAACCCAGCAAGAGCCAAGGTTCTTACTCCAAGGTCTCATGGAATGTCTGCCTTGGTCACAGTGTCCGTGAAAGAAATCCCTGCTGCCTCATGTGAACTAGAGCTAACCAGAATGACTTCCTTTGCATCTCAGATGCAGACTCCTGGTTTTTGGAATATTTTCCACCATGCCATCTCCCTTCAAATGGTCTTTATGGAGTTCATATGCAGTCAGAAGTTGGTTTTCCTCTCCCGAGCTTTCCATGGATTTCCCAGACTAAGAAAGGCTGACATTGGAGAGGATCAGCCACAGGTTTCTGGTATCACCTTTATAAAAGGGGGGGTGTAAGACTGTCCCCAAAGGCACTTCTCACCCGCCCTGAGCTGAGGGATAGAACCAACACCATTGGCCCCTCTGCAGCACTACAGCTGGTGAGAAGTGTCCTCCCTTGCAAAAGCCTGCCAAGGAGCCCCTTGCTGCTCCCTGAGTCAGGGCAGTCCTGCCATCCCATGCTCCTCTCAAGCTGCCCATCACCACAAAGCACCGAGCAAAGAGAGAGAGACGCGGGTCTCCGTGGTGGTGAGCAAGCCAACAGCTCCAATTTGCTGAAACGCTTTTCCATAAACCTCCCCCGTGCCTGCTTGGCTTGTTCACAGATTCCTTCAGTCTCTCTCCTGGGGGGTTGACCCATTGTTCCTGCAGGCTTTCCTATTATCAGCTGTCCCATCCTTTTTTGCACAACTGCTTTAGTTGGACCTTAGCCTTTCATTTCATTTTCATTTGGCTTCTTCCCCAACTTCCCATATTTGAGCATTTTGCTTATTATCAGTCAGGTCCCTTCTTGTACTCTGCTCAGCTCCATTCTACTAATTGGTTTGAGTATGGAATATGAGTATTCTCTAAAGGAAAGTCACCTCCCCTCGCACGCCAGCACTGCCACGCACTCCACACACTCCCCAGGCTCCCGGAGCAGGAGCAACACCTCCCTTCCAAAAGGTGCTGGTGTCCTTGGGCTGAGCAGGTCGGAGACAGTGATCGATATCATCACTGATATATGATTGTGTCCCATATTGGTTTTTCACAGCCCAGGAAACACGTCCCCTGGCAGGCCCTGAAGGTTGTAGGACAGATAGGCTTCAAACCAGACATCCATTTTCACTATTGCTTTTATCAACAGCTTTCCCTGTAATATCCCACCCACTTTCGAATACCCAGCAACTAGGATGTTCACTTTTTATTCCCATGAATTGAAAATATTTGGATTCTAGCGAGGTCGGACGAACCAAAGCTGCTCGCACCACACTTGTCAATGACCTTGTCTTTCCAGAACGCAAGTCACCACTACTTCCCTGTGGCTCCCAGGTCCCAAAGAGGTGTCAAAACCACTTGCCTCTCACTGGTGACTACGGAGGCAGTGCTGCAGAGAGAATAACCACAAATCACAGCAGTAGCTCTCCTGTCCCCAGACCCAATCTAAGTTCACCAAGGACTTTTCTTTGCTTGGTCGACTGGGCAGAAAACCTGCAAAGCTTAATTTCTTGCCATGCTTTCCCAGGAGGAAAAAATCTCACCTCGAATTGCTGTCAAGTTGCATATCGTATCTCACCCCAAAAAGACTTAGGCAGGTTAAGCCCGGAAGAAAGAGAAACTATCAAAGGCTACTTGTTTGATAAGGACACACATACACTCCAGCAGCACCTGGTTACTGTGGGACGTGTGGAGCTGGAAGCTGGGCTGGGGGAGCAGCTTGCCCTCCCTAGGCACTGTTCTCCAGAGGGGAAGCCAGAAAGGGACAGGTTGTCACCGCCTCTGAAGCAGAGCAAAGCCTGCAGAGCAAACACTGTTCACAACTTGCAGTGAGCCCAAAGCCACCTACACTCATGTTCCAGGAGTGGCACAGCAACTCCATCAGCTCAGCACCTGCTGGGCAGGGAAAGCTACAGCCCTGAGAATGGAAAGGCAAGTTCACTGGGATTGTGGCTTTGGAAGGAGGTCCTGTGGAACCAAAGGAGGTGGAGCTGTTGGACACTGCTCTGGAAAAGCTTCAGCCTCCCAAACTGGCCTATTTAGCAGCAGCTTCAACCTTCCCAGCCTCTGTTTAGCAAGCAAAAAGTCAGGGTGTCCAAGGGATGGTGACAGAGAGCTGGAAAAACACTGTGGTTCTGGCAAAGGGGAAGACAAAAGGGCACATCACAATCAAAAAGCTACTGGTAACTCTAACATGCTGCTTTTCCCCCAGTCTCATACTGGGGAAGGTCCTCAAAGGATGTAAATTTAAAAATCTCATTTGAAGCAGTACCAATTTAATTCACAGTAAAGACCTGGCTTTCTAATTTTTAGAAGTCCCAATTTAACTCACAGAAGACCTGGATTTCAAGGTCCAGGCTGGGAAGATCACACTTGGCTCACATTGCTGTGGCCTGAAATAAAAGAGCTGAAACAACTCCTGTGCTCCAGGCTGTCCAGCCCCTTCTCCCGCCTAAGTGTTCTTTTCCTGGTCGGATAGTCTGGGTCTGGAGCAATACAAGAATCAGGACAGAGAGAAAGACAGTGACAGAGTCCAAGGAGGAGCAGGGAGGAGAAGAGTCATCCCAGGTCCCCAGTGCTTCCATGGAACAGGCTTCCAGGAGCTGGATGGGAATGGGATGGCAGGAGAGAAATGGGAGCAGTGTGCTGGGAGATGCAAGCTGCCATGAACAGAGGGGAAAGGGAGGAGAGGCAAAGGTCATCAGCCCCTCACACAACTGACATGCCTGACCTGTGGCCATCCCAGCGGTGAGTAGCAGATGCAAAAGCAGCAGAGGGCCATGTGCTCACCCCAATTGTCCTGTACTTTCTCCCCAGGCATGCAGGGCAGTGTTTGGCATGTTAAACCCCTCCTAGGCCAGGGCCTTTTACTGCCTCCACAACAAATCCCTGAGCTCTGCCCAGGGCTGCTGAATTCCAGTTAACCCCATTTCCCTTCCCAGCCTGCTCAGGCCTTGGGGCTGGGAATACAAGCTATCCCAGCAAGAAATGCTCTCAGCATCGAGCCCTTTCTATTGCCACCTCTTCCGCCCATTCAGCTGAGACAGAGCCAGGCTGAGAAGAATCACACTCCCCACATGAACATCAAGGCTCAGGGTAAAGCAGTGAGAGCAGTTCCTAGGGCTTGGGCTGGAGAGTGGGGAAATGCCAGGCACGTCTCCTGACACCTCAGCAGCCTGCCAGTCTTGTGACCTGAAATCAAGGCTGTCAGGGAGCGCTCAGGGCTAATAGCAGTGGTTATTTGCATTCAAGCTAAGGGGCTGGCTCGGAAGCTTTAGGCAGTCTCTGTTCCAGATAACAAGAAAGGGAACTCCTTGCACACACACACTAGACACATCTGGCCAGCTGCTGCCCCTGGACAATGCTGTGTGGTTGAAGTCAGGGAGCAAAGGCAGAGCTCTGTGAGAGAGCAGCTCCTTAAGCTGCACAAAACACTTACATCAAAGGCAAATATTATTATTTCCAACTTTTTTCCCGTTGGAACCCAGAGCAGATGAAAGAGAATTTGTAATATGGAATCAGAGGTGCCCTTTAAAACAAGAAATCAATGTATCTAGTCCTTAGCTGATGTAGAACTGGATGGATCCTTCACAGGGGTAGAAGAATGGTCTTGGTTCTGTGTTAGCATTGCAGCAGAAAAAAAAACAAACAAACAAACAAACAAAAAAAAAAAAAAAAAAAACCAAAAAACAAAAAAACTGTAGTGGGACACAGGAATCCTTTCATGATGGACTAAAGAAAAAAAAACCAATCAAATTTCTGAATCTTCCCATTAGAGAAGTGCTGCTGCAGGAGCATCTCTTCCCACTTGCCCAAACACCCTTTCTGTGGCCAAGGGGTGGTGACGGTGTTTGTTGCACGCGCAAATCCCACCCAGGCTCTTCCCATCCCGTTTCAGGCAGTGCTTCTCGGGCTGTATCAAGTGCAACGTGAAATCACCTGAAGAGTGTCGCTTTAAAAGCCACGGAAGTGCAGAGAGCAGCACCAGCAGCAGTCAATAGCAATTTCCACCGCAGGGTCGATACCATCTGATGGCTGCGTAGCTGTAAAGATTGTTTCACACACATATCAGGAGGTGGGCAGGGGCAGGAAAAGTGGAATTGGTTTTAATGATTGCAGGATTCAAAGTACCCCTGTCTCCCTCTCCCTCTTCTTTCACAAGAAATACACGCACAAAGAGTCAGAAATCAAATTTCCAGCCCTGTCAGTTCCTATCACACCGGCTCCCCAGCTTGGACTCCTTCCCAGTTTGCCAGTGAAGCTTCTTCTAATCCATTGAAGAGAGCATTACTGGGAGAAGGAGCTGCAGAGTGTGTCCAAACTTCCCTGCAGCCTCAGGTCATTAGCTCCACTGCTTTGGACCCGGAGCTGCAGCAGAAGCCCAGCGCTCAGGTTCAGACCCAAAGGCTTTCCAGATGAGGGTAATTTGCACTATTTTACCTCCCGAGACGAGATCAGCGTCTCATTTTTTTAGAAGCTGGGTGGGCAGGGAATGTTAGGCAAACAACTACAAACAACAAAGAGGGAGGGTACCCATTTTGCAGAGAAAATGTGTGAATGGCTCTAGCCTAAAAATAATAGCCCATTGTGTTTCTGCTGCCTCATAAAGCGCTTTGCAGCCGCTGGCTCCTGGGGCAACACATGAACGATCGTGTCTTGGTCAACGTTAAGAGCATTGCTGTGGGAGGAAGGAGGGCGGTTCTATGGCCTGGGGTTCCCAGGGCTGGCCCCGCGGTCCCAGCTCTGTTCCTCAGCTCTTTTAAATGTGCTCAAACACCAGGCACTACTTCTGTTTGCCTTGCGCTGTCTGTCTGTCTCCTACCCGAGCCGCGGACTCTTTCTTACAGGGTTTCACTGGCTGGAGCTCGGATCTCTGCTAGGATAACCTCTCAAACGCTTCTGCAGTAAATGAACGTCAAGGCTGTGTTTGTTTTGCAGAAAATAATGAACACAACTTTAATTCTTTGTGTTCTATTCACTGGCCTCAAAACACAAGCTTCTCCCCTGCCATCACATAAATAAGCAAGATAATTTTCCAAGGAGTGAGCCCCTACCAGTGTCTCTGCTGCCCCTTAGCACCTGGGTACCAGGACAGGAGCAAAGCTGGGCATCTTGAAGCATTCCTCTATGAAAATGAGGGCGAAGCAGCCTCTCCATGGTTCATCAAGGAGTGCCAGATGGACACCACCCATCTCCTCTCTGCTCCCTGGATCATTTCATAAAACACATGTCACTGCTGTATTACATGCCCACCGTGGAATATTTTATTGACATGCTCATTTAGGCCTCATATGATAAGTTTGAAGCAAATACAATAACCACAGGCAGAAACATGAACCTGTATGTGTGGAATATACGGATGCACACATCCTTCCCTCTTATTATTTTTTTTTTTTCCCCAGGCCCTAAGACGTCTACAAAACTTATTTACTGCAGCTTTTTGTTTCATCCAGTAAATAGTCAAGCATTTCAGGGCCTGAGCACCACCTTGATCCTTTTACGGAAGGGATAACATGTAACAAAAACTATATGGGGTTGGAGAATGCTCCCAAACTCCCGGTCTCCAGAGTTCTTTTAGAAGCAGAAATGACAGATAATGATACCCAAATCTTGAAGTCTGGAAATGGTGAGTGAAGTAGATCTTCAGTGGAAGAGCTGGAGAAGTTTAAGAGGGGCTGCAATTAGGAGGACTTGCTTTAAATCAACCCAAAACCAGCTTGGTTCAGCCACCAAAGCTACTATTGCTCTGGATCCAGCTTCACAAATTTCCCTCCCGTGAAGAAGCGTGAAGAAGTATGGAGAGAGGAATGAATTTAGGGGGAACACATAATTTCAATATTTCTAGACAAGATGTCTAGCTGTTTCAGTGTGAAACGTTACTGGTTTATACCAGGAGTGGCAGGAGACATGAGGAGGGTGACAAACACAGTGGAAGACAAAGCAAGCCGAAGCCATGGGGTTACTGAAGGACATTAGCTCAGCTGAGAGAGGCTGGCACAGTGCAGTGGACCTCTGACCCTCAAAGGAAGCCAGAAAATAAACTCCATCTTTCTCCACGTGCATGACACTGGTGGTGAGGCCACTTGTGCCTTTCAGCCTGCCCAGCAACACAGAAGAACCTGCAGATGATGAAGGCTCAAAATTCAGAGCTGCCAAGGCCATATAGGCCACCCACATTAACTAAACCTACCCTGTGCAGGTAGAGCTGTGGGAATTTCAGATCAGTGTTTACCTTGCCTGCAGGAACCACACAGGATGGAAGAAGACACTCCTGTGCCCCACGGTGTCTCCTCAGCAGGTTTGCATCTTTGCAAATTAGTCACCAAGACAGCATCTACCACCTCTTCTGCTCACAATAAACAGAAACAACACAGAATTCCTGATGCCCTTTTAAAAAATCCCAAAATTATTATTATTATTTTTGTTCGTCTTTTAGGTTGAGTTTTCAGGTTTCTAAANGAAGGTCCTTGTAATGGTGCAAGTCCAGAGGCTGGGACTTTAAATAAAATCCCACGCACTGGGAGATGCTCAAGGCAGTGGCGAGCACAGCTTCTGCTCTGCCTGTGCTCAACCCTGCAAAAGACTGAAAGGGCTCTGTCTGCTCAGCAGTCAAAGAAAATCTTCGTCGTGACTTGATCCCAGATACCCACAGAGTGAAAATAGCTGAGATTGGCATGTTCGTTAGGCTCACAGGTAAAAGGCACAGTAAGCAGCAAAACCCAAAATAAATAGTGAGACTTGACAACACTGAGCGAGGGAGCCTTGCATGGGAAATAAAAGACAATTTTGAGCAGGGAGGATAGTTAATCGGGAGGTCCAGTTACCAAGGGAAATGGCAAATTCATCATCAGTCAAAGGTCATGCATGGGGACTGGATGTCTTCCAAAAAGCAGCACTCTGGTGGAGGAACAAATTTTTGTGTTCAAGAGCATCCCTCAGAAGAGAACACTGCCCTCCATCGCAGCCTCGGTGGGTGGCTGGCTGGAGCTGCCAGGCGAGGGGGTGAGGTGCTGTGGTCACAGCCCGGCCTCTCCCCCCAGCCTGGCTCCCCCAGGCTCCCCCAGGCTGGTTTGGGGGCCCAGCCAAGCCCTGAAACCCTGCACTGAGCGTGGCCCTTCTCCAGACACCCTGCCTGGGCCAGGCTCCGAGTCACAGCCATGGTCACGCTCAGCCCCAGCGTGGTGCTCCTGGGCACCGTGGCACTCTGTGCTGGCGACCCTGCTCCAGGGCACTGCCTGCCCAGCACAGCCAGAAAGCAGAATAATTATCTCTTTCTTTACTCCTTTTTGTCCCTGCAGCTGCTCCTTCTTTCCTGTAGCTGCCATGCAAACCCCAGCCCAAAGTACACCCTCTGGCTTCCATTTACCCTTTCAGGCAGTCTCCTTGATGCCCAAGATGCTGATTTGAACTGACCTCTCTCTCAGTGCCACCTTACCACCAGCTTGGCTCCCCATCCCTCCTTAGAAGCAGACACAAAAATCCAAGGGCAAAGCAAAGCAAAGCAGCCTTGGCATCCCTGATGTGCTGCTGCACACCCTGACCTCCCAAGAAAAGCAAAACATGAGAGAAAAGCAAAATGGATCAGTCTCCAACTTCTAGCTTTGACTGAAGACAGCAAAATGCCAGTTAGTACATCCCAGCACCACAGTCCATGCTTGGAGGTGACTCCCCACATCCCAAAGGGCAGAGGTGTGCTCTCTCCTCCCCTTCTGCACCAGTCAATATGGCCAATTTAAACAGGTTTTCACAGAAAGCATGTGGCTGCAGCTCATGCTGCTTCCATGACCCTTGTAAATCCAGTCTCTTGAGTGAATGGCTTGTTTGGAGAGAGCCCTCCGTTTGTTTGTCTGGGCTCTAGTGATAATAGCTCTAATTTATCTCTGAGCTGGGCAGGCATGTCTAATGTGTTTGAGTATTTAGAAGCATTACGGAGGTTTCATTTGGTCAATTGTTTCTTGAAATCCTTTCCCACACACACAACAGCCATGCAAAGGTGGAACTGCTCCACAGGCAGCCACAGGAGCCGCAGCCTGTGCCGCCAGCCTGGACAGGGCACCCACGCTGGGGCAGCTGCAGCCAGGGGAGAGGAGGCACAGGGAGCACAGAACCACAGAATATCCTTAGTTGGAAGGCACCCACAAGGATCACCGAGTCCAAATCCTGGCATTGCACAAGACCATCCTCAAGAGTATTGTCCAAATTTTTCTTGAGCTCTATCGGGCTTGGTGCTGTGACCACTTCCCTGGGGAGCCTCTTGCAGTGCCCAGCCACCCTCTGAGTGCAAAAACCTTTTTCGAATACTGAACTTAAACCTCACATGACAGAGCCTCAGGTCCTGTCACTGGTCACCACAGAGAGGAGATCAGCGCTTGCCCCTCCTCTTCCCCTCACAAGGAAATTGTGGACTGTGATAAGGCCTCTCTTTAGTCTCCTCCAGCTGAACAGACCAAGTGCTCTCAGCCACTCCTCATACCACAACCCCTCACCATCTTCACTGCCCTCCTCTGGATGCTCCCTAACAGCTTAATATCGTTCATACACTGTGGCCCTGAATATTGAAGGTGAGGCTGTGCCAGGGCAGAGCAGAACAGGACAATCTCCTCCCTGGCCTAGCCTGAAGTCCTTTGTCTGATGCCTCCCAGAACAGAGCTGGCCCTCCTGGCTGCCAGGGCACTGCTGACTCACATTCAACTTCCCACTGACCAGGACCTCCAGGTCCCTCTCTGCAGCATGGCTTTCCAGCATCTCACTCCCCTACATCCAGGGTTGCCCCACCCCAGGTGCAGAATCCAGTAGTTTCTCAGAAATTGAAGACCAAGCATACAAACTTTGAAAAGGATGATGACAGGTCTGGGATGTGGCACCACTTCTCCTCCTGCTTAGACCTTCCAGTCCTGTTTGCTTTATCATTTCCCCCACGCAGGCACACTCCATCTCAGCCCAGACCGGACAGGGTTATGGTGGTGTCTGCAGTGGGAAATACACACAGCTGACCAACACATGGTAACTAACCTTAAATTAAGTATCCTCTGCCCAGGGAGGTGGTGGGGTCACCGTGCTGGGACTTGCTCAAAAAAAAGACTGGATGTGGCACACACAGTGCTATGGTTTAGTTGATGAGGAGGTGTGAGGTCATAGGTTGGACTTGATGTTCTCAGAAGGTCTTTTCCAACCTAGTTCATTCTGGGAAAAAAACAAACAAACAAAAATAAAAACCTGCACTCCAAAGTCCACTCGAAAACTATAACCAGACACCAGCTGAAGCCCCCTAAAGCTGGGTGCTAGCAGAAGGGGTTAAGCTGAGGGGTCAGTGCTGGGGAGCAGTGGGACGAGGTCACAGGTGGAGTTCCAGCTCAGGGCTTGCCGGGCTGGACGCGCTCCCGCGCATCACCTGCGCCGTGCCAGCAGCCTGCGCGTGCTCTGGCCCGTGACAAATGCAGGGTCATGTGCTTCGCCTTAAATCACTTTCGTGGAGGTTTCAGCAATTCTCTTCATGCCATTTCAGCTAATTTTAGCTGCGAGCTGAGAGGCCGTTACTGAGGTTCAGCTGACTGGTGGCAATTTATCAGGTCACCCTGTTGGGGTGGGGAGCCCGATCCCACTCGGCTCTGTGCTCTCCTTTTCGAGCACAGCAGTGTCGAGAGCCAGACCTGTAACCTCGGAGCAATTTAAGGGAGCATTAGCACGAGCAGGCAAGCCCCCGTGCCTGTCCTCCACTGAGATGCAACCAGTGCCCGGGTGGAGTGTGTCGGACATCGCACAGCCAGGAGGAAATGACGCTGCAGCTCCCCAGCTGCGAGCGTGGGCTAATTTATAGAGGCCAAATGTAATTACCTACCCTGGCATGCAGCCAGGACACCAAGGTTAAAACCTTTGCTCTCCGGAGAGTGCCAGGGGAACGTCAGAGGGATGCTGCCAAGTCATTTTACACGCCTCGACTTCAGGTGTTGCAAACAGCAAGATTTAGCAAGGGCCACTCAGGAGGGAAAGGGTTATCACAGAATTAAAAAAAAAAAAAAACAAACAAAATAAGAGAAGGGATTTGATCCCCGCTTGGCTGTTTGGGCAACTTCAGCTTTACTGTGCTGCACCGGGGACTCAAGTACAGCAGTCCTGCAGAAAAGCGAAGACTTGCTGATGCCTTCTTTGGTTGCTGTGGAAAGTTTTGAGCCTCTCTCAGCTTTGCTGGAGAAATCTTGTGAGGCCTTGAAAGATATCGTCTGATCACTGTCCCTGTGATGGCCTTGGCAGTGTCTGAGCTGTCAAGTCCTGGAGCAAGGGCTGGCACAGACCCCGTGTCCGTGCTGCACTGGCCAGAGAGAGTGCTCGGCTCCACGGGCCCCTCTGGTGCGGCAAAAGTTTGTCATGGCTCTACTTTTTTTTTTTAGTTTTGGTTTTTTTGGGTTTTTTTTGCATGGGTTTAAAGCCAATTGAAATAGTACTTGTTAAAAATAAAAGCGACCAAATTTAGCCTTCCTTCCCTCTTCCCCCGCCACCTCCCATTTCCTGGAGAATTTGCAACAGGCAGCTAGTTGGGAGGTTTTTCCCCAGGGGTTTTGTCTGTTATTTATAAAGCTCCGGTGAAAAAATGCAAAAGAAAGAGAAAGAAAAAAAAATAAATCAACTTCCAGGTGACCTCTTTTCTTCTGCAGCAGCTCTGCTCCCCTGCAGCAATGAGGCATCGCAGCAGCCACGGCTTCAGGGAGCACATCCAGCATCCTTTGGGGTCAGTGCAATCCTGCCCTCTGCCTTCCCTGAAGGTTCTCTCCAGCCCCCTCTCTGTCTTTCAGGGATATAGCAACGAAGGAATATAATTCCCTTCATTTAAGCTTTACTAGTTTAGCGAAAAGTATCGCAAGTCCCCACCTCCTAACAAGCGCCGTGTTACTGGTAGCTGTCCCGGGACCTTACTGGTTTGGAGGACTTAGAGAAACATGGAATTATTTGGGTTGGGAGGGACTTTAAAGATCATCTCATTCCAGTCCCTCTTGCCATGGATTCCAGTCCCTCTTCCACTGGACCATGTTACCTATCCCACAGGGCCTTGAACAATTCCAGGGATGGGCCACACACAGCTTCTCTGGGCAATCTGTGCCAGGGCCTCAGCACTCTCACAGGAAAGAATTTCTTCCTAATATTTAATTTAACTCTGCCCTCTGTCACCTTAAAGCCATTTGGCCTTGTCCTATCACCCCCAGTTTCTCTCTCCAGCTCTTTATTAGCCCCTTTAGGTACTGGAAGGAGTTCTAAAGTCTCTGTGGAACCTTCTCTTCTCCTGGATGAACAACCCCAAATCTCTCAGCCTGTGAAAACCCCTCTAGCCTTCACCTTAGCTCACACCAGAAAGGGCAGGGCAGGACAACAGTCCTTTTACTGTCTGTGGGTCACCTTTCCAGCAGTGGGGGGTGAGGACAAGTACAGCAAAAAGAGCAACAACCCCCAGGGAAGGGCTGGGACTGCTCAGCCTGACAGGGAACTGGAAATGATGTCTCCATGGAAGCATTAACCCACGTTCCCAACTCCTCTGGCTGCAGGGATGCATATCCACATATTTATCTGTATGTCCATGTGTGTGTGTACCATGGCATGCATACAGTGCACATTGAGATAAATAATATTTGGAGAACAAACATTTAATTTTAAAAGTCGCTGTCTGACAACAAGTTAATTATCTATCATATCATCTCTCAAACCCAAACATTTTGAAAGCTAGGAAATAACTAATTAAGATCATCATAAATCTTGCTCTGTCTCACAAGCCCATTTTCCTGAGAAATGGGAAGAAATACATATTTCATCACAATGCAACATCCGTAACTCTGACCTGTAAGATATTAGCGACTAGTTCACGTGGCTTCTCTATCTAAACACTTTCTTGCAGAGGTTACTCTAAGGAGGCACAGGGTAATTATTTGGTAACACTGTCCTGGCAACCTGTCTTCCAACAAATCTGTAGACTGAGATGGTTAGGAGGGGAAAAAAAATTTACAACATTAGAATCTTCTTGCCTGACATGAGCCATGTGACTTCCTTAGATCCATTTTGCTTTGAATCAGGAA
This sequence comes from Bombycilla garrulus, assembly GCA_013400315.1. NCBI lineage: Eukaryota > Metazoa > Chordata > Aves > Passeriformes > Bombycillidae > Bombycilla > Bombycilla garrulus. Next base: position 393,091 of record VXBU01008534.1, read on the forward strand.
AAATCTTAATAGAAACATAAATTCACTGCTCCCAGTTAAAGCTTTGCTCCGTCTTCCTCTTCCAGATAGCTGCTCCCAGTAGGCTGATTACATCCAGGTCTCTACTCACACCTGTAGTTTAATACGGATGCCTGTTTGGCCACAGCTTTGGAGGACAGCTGGTCATTCCTAAAAGCCAAATTCAGATTGGTCCTGGAGAGATAAATGAAGCTCACCAGAGAAGATGTGCAAAGTTAGGGCAGAAATAGAATCCTATTAATGCACTCAGCACAACTGAAGAGCTTAAGGTTTGAACATGGAGGAAATGTAAATTTTGTTGTTGTTGTTGTTGTTGTTGTTGTAGCGTGAAACCCAGGTGGGACAACCACTCAAAGAAGGCTTTCACCCTGGAACAGTGTTTGATAGGAAAAGTGTGTTCACACATCATCAGGACTACAAAGGAAAAAAGATGAGGTGGGGGAGAGATCAGCAAAGGAAGGCACATCTGAAATCAAGAAATACAGGAACAAAATGAAAGTTGGCAGGACTCGGGCAGAGACAGACCTTGAAGGGGAGACAGAAACACAGCAAAAAGGGGTTTTCTCATGAAAGGAGAACAAGAGAAAGTACGACTGCTCCGCACCCACAGTGGAGGGCTGTGTTAAAGAGGTTTGGACTTGGCAACAAGAATAAATCAATGCTTGGTGCCTAGCAAGGGCAAAGACAAGGGCAAAATGAGGGCAAAATGTAGAAATAGCAACAGTCCTCATCCATGTGATGGTCCAGGGCACAGGGAGACAGATATTCCTCATAGTCCATCACTTTGAGGGCCAGCAGCCAAGTCAGCCTCTGTGATCACAGAGTAGGAGTTGTAGCACCTTCACTCAGCTCTGCAGGGCAAGGGGCTGCAGGGCCTGGAAACAGGTTTCAGGCTGAGATCACATGCGTCTCAGAGCTCACTGCATGGAAAAGGAGCACAAAACACAACATTGTTCTTGCAAATTTGATTCTCAGCAGGCAGATCCCCAAACTGGATAAAGGAGAAGGATCAGACTTCAGCTAGTGGTGCCCCGTGGGACACATCCTGTTGGAGTGGGAGGCTGGGGAGCGTGGAACAGGGGACCAGGAAGCAGAGAGGGGCAGAGGAAGGTTAAGCTGAAGGTGTCCTGCAAGACCATGTGCTTGCTTTGCACATAAAGAGTCACCTCCAGCCTAGCAGCTGCCAAACACCAATCCACTTCCCCATCTGTGGGCCAGGGAAACTGCAGGAGCAGGAACTGCTGGTCTTGGGGCAGAGGGGGCTTTGGTGCAGTCCAGTTTAAATACCAGTGGGTATTTAAACATAGCATGGAGGCTCTTCCACTGATCAAATAGGCCCTGATTTTGTGAAGAGCATGTGCAAGCAAATTCAAGCTAAAGGAAAGAAAGGCCCTTTTTATACTGGAATTAAAATGTCTAGACAGACGCTTTCTGGTGTAACTGGACCTACATCTGCAGATCATGATACACCTGACAAAACTTCCCAGGTAAACAGGGACTATGAAATACTTTGGCAGAAACTGCAGCAGGAGCCATTTTAAAAGTCTTTAATCCCGAGAATTACTTATGCTATGTAATGAAGTCTGCATTATGGCTGTTCATTACATGGACCCTGAACACTCGAAAGCAGGGAGGATTTTCTTTTGCATCACGACAGGAATCCACGGCACAGGCAAGGCTGGCCCTCAGTGTGAGGTCATATCTCCCTCTAGCTGCTGGTCCCAGGGACTCCGCAGCCTTTGACCACCCAAAGCTTGCACAAACTCTGACCTCTGCTGTGATGCACATCTTGGGGTCACTTCCTGCTGGCTGCAGTGCTCCTCCAAGGAGCGCACAATAGCTCATCCTCTGGAGAGAGCATACCGCAGAAGGGGGGTGGAGAGGCCAAGAGTAAAAGCCACAAAGTCGGTGGCTTCTTCAAAATAAGGCAGTGTACTCTGGTCAAGGTGGCGTGCAGAGCCCAGGACCCTCTGCAGGGGAGACATCCTCCACCATGATACTTGTGGCTTATCACAGAGTCACAGATTGATTTGGATTGGACTTCAATATCATCTTGTTCCAAGCCTCTGCTGTGGGGAGGGACGCCTTCCACTACCCCATCTAACCTGGCATTCAGCCCTTCCAGGGATGGGTCATCCATAGCTTCTCTGGCAGCCTGTTCCAGTGCTGCACCATCCTCAGACTAAAGAATTTATTCCCAATATCCAATTTAACCCTGCTCTCTGTCAGTTTGAAGCCATTACCACTTGGCCTATCAACTACGGGCCCTCACCAAAAGTCCCTCTAGTTCTTTTTCCAGGCTCCCTTCAGGTACTGAAATCTGGTGGTAGTGACTCCTTCTGGCAGGTGCCAACCAGATGATCTACAAAAACACACCGAAAAAACAACAAAGGAAAAACTTTCCTTGTCTGCAACTTATTTTCTTCTAATACATCTGGACATGTAGGTTCTCTAGATGTGTAATCAGGCTGGGAAGAGCAAGAAAGAGAGCAGCAGAAAAAAGTCAACATTTCAACAACTAGAAAGGGTCCAACTCAAGCACTCACAACTCATGACACTCTAAAAAAATGCTCCTCAGGCAGCAGGAACTTTATCAGCTCTTCACAGCCCAAACACAATTTCCAGCTCCAATCACTTTTCTAAGCCAAACCCACAGGAGAACTAAAATGAGACTTTATCAGGCAGCCGAGCGCATCCTGGGGCTCCTTATCATCCCCCTGGTCAGGCTATTGGCGCGGGAGCTGGCTGTCAAGCTATTTCCAGCAGTGCTTGTAGCAGAGAGGCACTGTGGGGCAGATGGGACTTCCAGACCTTCCAGCAGGACTGAGGAACGTCTCAAACCTTGCTGAATTCACCTTGCTTCTCCCAGGATCTAAAAGCAAATTGTGTTCCTACTTCCAGGCAATGGCCACAGCTCTGCTCTTCCCTTTAAGCCAAGCCTGGCTCTCCAGATCCCCTCTGCAAGGTCTGTAGAGCTCCAGCAGAGCCTTCTCACCTCACCTGAGCGTCCTTTCATGTTGCCCATGGGATATGGAGGGGCTCCAGGCTGAGGCCAGCTCCAGAGCACATCCCTGACAGACCCTGGCAAGAACAGCCATGCACACGTGCACTAAACACACACACACACGCACTGTCCACCTTGCAAAGTTTCCCCTGGAATTTTGTTACCATGTCATCTATTAATTACCTAATTACATCTCCTAATTATGGGATTCCTCCAGTATTTATACTCATTACATAAATGGCGGCAATTACACTAATTAGGTTAATGATACAGGATAACAGTCTACAAATTGCTTTAAAGGGACACTCTCAAGGCACATAGGCCAAGGATGCTCCCTGGCAGGTCAGCTGGTGGGAGGCACGCAGACACGGCTCCTTCACCCAGGCTGCTGCTGCTGCCTCCTCACCTGGCCTCTGCCTGAGCACTGGGGCTGCCACCATGGGGCCTCACTCTGCCTGGACAGGGAGGGGCTGCAAAGAGAGCTCCCAGGGAGTTAAGGAACCCTAGAACCATAGATCTGTATTGGAAGGTGTCCCAAAGATCATCTAGTCCAACCCCCTTGCTGTGGGCGGGGACACTTTCCACTAGATAGGTTTCTCCAGGCCCTGTCTGACCTGGCCTTGAACACTTCCAGGGATGGGGCAACCACAGCTTCTCTGGGAGAGCTGTGCCAGGGCCTCACCACCCTCAAAGTCAAGAATTGCCTCCTAATATCCAACACTCTGCTGAAAACTGTGGTCTTCTACTTAAGCATAACCATCTCTAGCTGGAAAGCGGGAGGAAGGATTGCAAATATTTCTTCTCTGGCTGTATGGAGACCTGGGAAGAAGAAAGCAGAGCACCCTCATCCTTCCAGGCTCCCCTGCACCACTTCTAACACACCCCAAGTCCTTGAGCCCTGCTCAGCTGGATGCGACCGAGTTTCTTGCTTATAGGCATTTCCAAAATGGGAGGTTTGCAGAAAGGAAATCCAGCTCCTCTGCTCCAGTGGGATCCCCTGCAGCTCTGGTGGCACTCTGCAAAGACAAACACGTCCTTGGGGTGAAAGGCGAGCCGCGGGATGCTGCGAGGAATCTATTTTGCTCAGCGCCCTACTTACCCAGATTTGCTGGAGCCTGAGCGGCTCCTGACAAGGTCCTTGCCCCTCTATCTCACCCAAAAGGATCCTAAAAAGCGGTGCCAAGCTCCATTACCCTCCAGAGTGGCCCAGAGCACGGGAAGAAAACTTTCTCACTTGGACTCAAACACGGGTACTTCTCCGGTGGAACACGGGAGCCTTTTGCAGCACTTTGGAGCCTGATGAATGGCCCTTTGTCCTGCAGCCACTACAGAAAGAGAACGTAATTACCCAAACTGGAATCTGGCCAGGATGCAATTTTATGCTGAATGAATTCTCCCCCCCACCAACCCCTCCTTAAAGTGTTTTCAAATCCCCCTTTAAAGATAAAATCCCAGAATAAAACCCAGCGCTCGCTCCAAAATTGGCCCAATTCCGTTATAAGTCAAGTGAACAACTTCATTTTGCACCTTTAAGGCCACGGAGCGCTCTGCGTTGCACAGGAGATTCCAATATCGGCCAGGCTGAGGAATGCTGATTCCTGCTACCGAACTGCTGCCTTAGCCCTAAACGATATCCCTGTGTCAGCTGCCCAAAGGCACGTGTAACCAGGTCCATTTTCTGAGATATACAGCCGTGTCCAGCTTTATAGCCTGCTCCAGCAGGACATGGCTGGCACTTCCAGTGGAGCAGGCTGACCGGTCTCCACTCTGGCCAGGGTCTATGGCTCCGGCGGGAGCCTTGCAGGAGCATATATCGATTGTAAATAACGTCTCAATATCCTATAGTAGCTCATAAATCAAAAAGGGGTTGAAATACCTTTTCTCTGAGGGACTTTTTTCTTTTTTTTCTTCTGAAGGAGTCTATTTCTTGTTTAGTTGTTTTCTCTTTAGAGTTACTGCATCAACCTTTTAACCCAGGTGCCAGGTGTGAACGGGTGCTGGCGATCCCTGCTTCGCCTTCCCCAAGGATGTGCAGCAGCTCTGCAATGAGTCCAGGGACACGGGACAATTGTCACATCTTTCACCCAATCCCGTGGCCCAGCTGGTGCTCCTCGTGTGCCTTGGTGGGCAAGCAAAGCCCCACAGCAGGCACGAGTCCCGAGGTCACAGCCGATGGCTTGGGAAGAGTCTCCCAGCAAGCAGCACTGGAAAAACTCACTGTGGAGTTGTGGGCATCTTGGAGTGGCTTCAGGACACTGAGATCCTCCCTGCTGGATACAGACCAACACCATCCTCAGCCTCTGTGATGTGAATTTGACTGTCACCAAACCAGAAAAGAAAAACAAGCTTTGAGTCGGTGAAGACATTGGTTTTCTCCTCTTCCACAGGCTGTAAGAGATCCCACCAAAAGCCTAAACATCATCCCAAACCTCCCCTTTACCTCCTTTTGGGAATAAATCCCAAGGGGAATGACCTCAGGGTTTTGTCCTGCTGGGCATGCCGCTGCCACTGGGCCAGGCTCAGACCCACATGTTGTTATCAGCACAGGACAAGGGACAGATGCACCCTGTCCCTGTCACCTCCTCAGCAGTCATGACTTGCAGGGCCATTTGAAGTGGCTCAGGGCAGAGACACCTTTTGTCAGTCACATCTCCATAGGGCTCTGTCACAGTTCCTCAAGTTGCTGCAGAAATCTGGGGGGGAAAAAGTAAAGAAAAGCCTTCTCTAGGTAGCTTTTAGGGGTATTGAAGAGACAAAATGGAATACCTGGCAGAAGGACAGGAAAAAACCCCAATGATTTGCTGTCTAGAAAGTCCTCTAAAACAATCCAAGCTGAGCTGTTGCATGATGCTATGTGGCACTTGGGGACACCTCCAGTCCCTCTCCCAGAATCTTTTGTGTGCCACCAACATCCTGCAGGGATGGGGACAGGCCACCCCGAGGCCCACAGGCAGCAGAAACCCAGGCTGCTGCTCCTTCTCCAGCACTGCCTTGGTAGGACCGTGGCAATATTGATTTCTTCAAGTCCAAGAAATATTTGAGCTTGACTAGCAGTAAAATCTAGCCCAGAGAAAGGTGTGACGGGATCTCTTGGGACTGAAACAAGAGCTACAATCTTTAAAGAAGCCAAGAGGGAATAAAAGGGAAGGAAGGGTGGGAGGGGAAGAGCATTTACCTGCACAAAAGCAAGAACATTGACAAAACCCACTCGGCTCCACTTTGCACGGGAGACTTTAGAGAAGGGGGTGGGAGGCAAGGTGAGAAATTAGCAGGAGCTTAAGAAAATATATATGTAAAAATTACAAAAATAAAATAAAACTGTATCAGCATTGACTAATAATTTCCAGGCTCTGTGCAGATGTCATTAATGACCCTTTTTATTCATGCAGGAGTTCCCAAAGAGGAGCATAATGTTCCATTAGTAATAATTGAGAAAGTCTCCTGTCGGGATTATGTCAAAACCTAGAGATGCTGCTGCTGCCAAAACATTTTGGTGACAAACGTGTGAAGCGTTTGACAGAAGGTGCCACAGCAGGTTGAGGCGGCTTCAGGAGGGGAATCCTAGGAGGAGAGAAGAGCTGGGAGACAGCAGCAGGGTGGGAGCTGAGCACCAAACCAGGGACCACAGCTCGAGGGACAAGCCCACCTCCCGCAACAGCTTTGGGGTCATGGTGGCCTTTCAGAGGTGCTGCTGAGGGCTGGTCAGGATTTCAGCTGATCCATCTCCTTCCCCACCCATGGATTTTGCAACACATCTGTAAACATATACCCTGCCATGGCTCAGTGCTGCTGGACCCTTTTGGCCAGGGATGGCCGTGTCCCCAGCCACAGGTGACAGACGGGGGTATTGTGACAACCTGAATGTTTCTTGTTGAATATCACAGCCCAGCAAGAGCTGGGGACCACTGCAGCCACTGGCACAGAGGGCAAACCTGGGGCAAAGCTGCTGAGCAGCTCACCCAGTGCTTCCCATTTGAAGAGGATGGAGAAGATTTTGTGTGACACAGGCGTAGTTTCCTCCCTCACTCTTCGACCCATGGCAAAGCTGGGCAATGCCTTTTGATCTGTGAAACACCAGTAAAATTTATGCAAATAGGAAAACACGTTTCTTCTACCAAATCTTTCCCATTTATAACAGGGATATCTCTTTTTCACCCAGCAGATGCAGAGCCCTGCATGACCACAGCTGGTGTCTGAGCACCAGCATTACCCTGCTGCTGCACAGGCACTGCTACAAAACACAGGGAGGGAGAGAGGTTTTCCAGGCTTTTCTGAGAAAGAAAAGTTGGTGCCTTGCAAGAGCCAAAAGAACACGTTTCCTCCTCTGTCCTTATTCCCCCTTGCCAAGCCCTTCCTTGGACTGGAGCCTCCAGCACTACCCACCCTACACACAGCTCTTCCAAACCAGAGATGGTTTCTGGTTTGCACACAGGTCTGCTCCACAACATCCTCAGGCTTGACAGACACAAGTTATGGGGATTGGGAGGGGGCCAAGCTTAGGAACAGAGCATCAGCAAGGTGTGGGAAGGGGTCCACAGGCATAAGAGGGAAGTGTGGATAAGCTGGTCCGATGGGCAGTGCAGGGGGAGCTGGGAAAGCCACCCTGGCTCCCCATCCCCAGCCAAAGAGGGTTTTTCCCCCTTGAGCACAGCTGATCCTGCCATGGGGATGCACCCATAGCTCAAGTAACATGGCCCACATGTTCCCAGCTTGAGACACAAATCCAGGCCAGGTCACTTTCCCAGTCAGCACCTGCTGCCAGAGGGATGGAAAAAAGGAATTAAATTCAAGCACTGTCCTGGCTGCAGCAATGCAGCTGGGGAAGCCCAAGCCAGAGCACCTCAAAGTCAGCATTCCACAGAACCAAGGGCAGAAAAAGAGTTTGTCACCACCATATTATTTGCCCTTTTAGAGCAGAAATATATTTGGAGCCAAGACATTGGTTCAGGCAGCATGTAAAGCCATGAAATTAAGATTTGGATCCAGAGCTGGAGTTTAAAAGCCATCCCAGTTTGCAGGAGCTGGTTCAGGCATGTTTCTCGTCCCCAGACTGCAGCAGAAGGGCCTCTCCTCCCTGGGGCAGGAGCAGAGCAGCTGGAACTCTTCAGCCCAGTTAACAGCCGAGGTCTGGCCACCGCAGCCGAGGGCTGCTCCAGATTTGTTTTCTAGTGGTTTGTTCATTGAGAGGCTGCCAAAGTGTTAGCAAAGAGAAATGCACACTGGCCAGATCCTCCCCAGCCCTTCCTTGCACCAGAAAAAAATCTGCTGCAAGCTGGAGCAAGGACCCTGCCCGAGGAGAGCCCCGCGCTTGGCGCTCTGCTCCAACCAACTCCTTAGAGTACAGAGTCAGGGCACATCCCAAATGGCTCCAGTTAGGACACCCCCCGTTAGGGACAAGCCCCACACAGCACAGAGCCTGCCCGCAGGCCTGGTGTAGCTGCATGAGCAGTGTCATCTCCCCTGACACCTGTGGGAAAGCCGCTGCTCCAGCAGGGTGCCCGTGCGGGGCGGGAGGCAGCGGTGCCATGGAAAAGAGCATGGAGGCTGATTGCTGTAATTGAGCCCACCAGGGGAATTTCGGTCTGTGGGAACACACAGAGCAGCCCAGCCTGCAGGAACGGGGGTGGAGAATATCTGAGCTGTGCCTTTGGAGGGCTAATGATGATGGGTTTTTGCTAGGACTCAAGCTGGCATGGATGAGAGCTCCCGCAGAGCGCGGAGTCAGCCAAATTAAGCGCTGGTCGTCCCTTGGAGAAATCCAGTCTAGAGGAGTTAGTCACAGGATGCTGCCAGCCTGGGTGCAGGCTGTGTGGAGAAGGAAGGCAAGGAACTCTGTGTCCTTGCTGCATTCCTGATGAGGGCTCAGCTAACCCTGCTATTTAGGTGGCAAGAAACCAAGCAGTGATGGCAGAGCGGTTCAGGTGTAGGCGAGAGGATGCTCAGGTGTCTCTCCTCCTCCATGGAGCCACAGGGCGCGGCTCGTGTGGAATTTACAGTGGGAAGAGGGAAAATACATCGCCCTGCATGTACAAGCACAAATATGGATGTCCATAGGTGGAGAACCTGCATCACCAGTCAATGCCCATTTTAAAAAAAAAAAAAGATTTTGGGGGGGGTTCTGCCAGGCTTATAAATTTCCTTCCCTGGGTATGTGCATAAGTTTACTCCAACATATGGTCAGATATGTGCTGACCATTTCCTAACCATTCAGTAAAGGATTTTAAATCCTGAGCAAGTGTGAGACGTGGGTCCTGCCTCAGAAGTCTGGAAGACAAGCGTGGCTGCATTGCTTTCCTGCCCAGCTTGGAAAATTATTGCTAAAAAGGTTTAACATGACTGGAAATAAGTTTGTACTAAACTGATTCTTTGTAGCCAAATCCAGACAGAAGAAACACAAGGAATGTATTGCTGGTACTTGTGGTTAATTGCTGACTTTTCTTTTGGGTCTACTTGGTTTGAAATATTAAATGCAGAAGAAACCATCTATTTTTTTCCTCCGTAGCCTGTCAGTAGAAGTGAAATACGTGGGATTTTTCCCCTCCCTTTTTTTTTTTTAATAAACAAGGAGCATAAACTGTTTTATGGTAACTAGATAAAATTACACAGTATTTTACTCCGTGGAGAAAAATGTGGATCTGTGCTTGGCAGTATTTCTCCCATCTTCCTCCCTGGCTGTGCGTTAGTGTGATGACTCCACATAACTCAGCTTTGCAGAGCTGTCAGGGACATCTCTGAGCCCAGACACCCTCTGGTCTGTCCTGCCACCTCCAGGCCCACAGACCACCCACCACAGTGGGTGACAAGCACTTTTGTGAGAGTTCTGGGGTTCAATACCCCTTCCTTAACACCCCAAGAACTTGGGGGAGATTTGGACTGGCAGTCACAGATTTATTTCACATCTTGCAGTGGCCCAGAGTCATCTTTTACCCTTCAGAGGAGCTCTGGTCCAGCCCACGCTGTCACATCCTCTCTTGGAGAAGGATAACAGACCAGGAAAACACACCAATTTTCTCTTCAGAACCAGCAAACTTATCAACTGATTCTTTCCCCTAAAGGACCAAACCTCTGCCCCCAAATCCAACAGCTTTGCTTCAGCTTGCTGAGCCTCAGCTCTGCACTGCAAAGTGCTCTCTGGCAGATCTCCTGCCCCTGGCAAACTCCAAGTCTTCCACAATGGCAGGGAATTTTTGATTTCACAGCTACAACATTTCTCCCTTTGACCCTGAACTTACTCTAAGGACGTGCCAATATTTCAGAATCAAAATGTCTTTACAGCATTTTATGCCCATTCTGACGATGACTCTGAAACTTTGGCTTTGCTGAGTAGAAGCATTTTCCAAACCATTATATGGGGTTAAAATCCAACATTTTCCATCACAGCCTACCAAACAGCTGCACTAACAGAGATTGCAGGAGCACCTGAGGTGGAAAATTCAGTGTATTCCACATGAATCTGTGAAATTTTGGCTGAACAGGGACACAAAAATGTGCAAATGGCTTTGCTTTCCCCAGCAAGGCACTGAACCCCTGTTTCCTTTATGAGCAGAAATCCAGAAGCACTTTCCCAATGCAATAAGGCAGATTTTCATCACAAGACACAAATTTTCATTCAGAGCTGAGCACATCCACCCCTTTGCACAGCCCCTGGCACCCACACTGACACCATTTCTGGTGGCACCAGAGCATCCTATTGCTCCAGATGAAAATGCAAGGGTTCTGTGGGTTTTTTTTTAACATATTATATATGAAAAAAAAAAAAAAAAGAAAAAGAAAAGAGAGGATTTAATCTAAAAATCTAAAAGTTTTACCATACTTCAGTTGCTGCTGCGGTGTTAGTGCCCTCTGTGCAGGGCTGACCCATGGGATTCTGGAGCAGGATGAGGCGTGGAGCTGGAGCAACGCTGCCGCAGCATCGCCCGTAGAGGGAGCTTCCTCGGGGAGCCGGGCAGGGCTGACATCTTTTCATCAAAAGTGTTGAGCTTTAAAAAAAAAAAAAAAA
>VXBU01008534.1:404150-426821 GCA_013400315.1 Bombycilla garrulus
ATCTTTTTGTGGGTTGGGTGTTGTTTTTTGTTGTTTTTTTTTTTTTTTTTTTTTTTTTTTTTTTTTTTTTCCCTGCCACTCATAGCAAAACAGGCAGCTTTGGGTTAAACCTATTGAAAATGGATGTTTTGCGAGAGGGGGAGGAAAAAAAGAATGGGGAAAGATATGCCTTGCCTACCACTGGGTGTTTGCAATTGGTTTTTGGTTGGATTGAATCAAGCGAATGGTCACTTCTCCATTTCATTTTGTTATAATGAAAGGGGGAAGAGCACTAATATTTTAGTGAAAATAAGATTCTGCAGTCTGTGAGCCAGCGCTCACATGCTAAACAGCTTTTCAGACCTACTGGATACCATTCTGAGTTTGAAATGTGAAGCCCCACGGCTGTTTTTCTACACATTTTTACTTTAATTTCCTTACAAACAGGCTCCCAGGCTCCAGTTACTTCTCTGTGATTTCCCCCCACTACCCTTTGGGCACAGCCACAGGATTCCCACAGCTTCCGAGCCGGTGGAGGAATGTCCTTTTAATTCACTCTGTGGACGGCCCAGTTAGCATCCCAGTAAATTATTACCTCGGGGAACACTCGGATCCCAGGATTTGGCGGCCAGCTGCGAGGGCAGCCGGCGCTGGCCCCGCGTCTCTGCCGGCTCCGGAGAGCCGGGAAGAGGGAAGGCATTTCCTCGCTCAGGTGGCCGGGCAGCACAATTAGGCAGGGAGAATTACAGATTATCCCGGGTTTATAGCTGCCTGGTAGAGGGGAGGGGGAGAAGCACAATAAAAAAACGCCATCAGATCGTTTGTTCTGCTGTTCAAACTTCTGGACAAGGCGAGAGATAAGCACAGCTCCACCCCCCCAGCTGCATTTGATCTGTCGGGCTTTGAAATTAAATATTCCCCCTGCGACAGGCGCAGTAGCTGTGTCCTGCTGGAAACTGCTCCTCCAGGCTCCCCCACAGCTCGGGGTTTGGAGCTCCCTCCGCTCAGCACATGAAGAGTGAAAAGCCTGAGAAGTGGCTGGGACCCCTCTGCACCACAAGCAAGGAATGGTCTCACACCAAGTCCTTTCCTCCCTGCACGGAGAGGCCGTGGTTTTCTTGGGCAACGGGGCTGGAAAACACCAGAGGAGCTGGGCAAGGCTATGCAGGAGATCAGGGACCCAGCAGGGACACGGCCCAGATGCCAGTGTGGTCCATCACAAAGCTGTCCTTCCACCTCAGTAACCTGCTGCCTTCTTCTTCTCCTCCCTCTGTTCTCTCCCTCCGAAATGCTCCTGGGCTGTCAAAGTTTTCCAGAGGGGACATTCACTTCCATGTCTGGATTTATACTACGGTGTCTCCATCAGTTCTAGTGGACCTCCACTTGACAAGGGCCTTTTCCATCCCTTAACCTTGTACCACATCGGTTTGAGAAAATGTCAGAGCTCTCCCTGTCCCAGTCTTTTGCAGCTCTAGTGTGAGGCACAACCCACTGAAGGTTTCTTAATGCTCAGCATGTTTTTTCACCTTTTTTCCCCAGTCCTTCCTGAAGTGGGATACTTGAGCCATTTTCCTTGTTCTGTTTCCTAGCTGACTGTGTCCATTCTCACCTGCTCTTCTCTCCCTACAGAATCCTCTGTCTCTGTCAGCCAGCTTCCCCCTCTATGTATTTTAGTCCCTCATCTCATTCTGTTCACCTCTGTGGAAGCAGCACCTATTCACCTGCCAGACCAAACTTCCCACTAAGCTTATGTCGAAAAGTCCCAAACCAACACTGCTCCAGTTACACCTTTTTTTTCCCCAGATCCTTTCTCCCATTTATTTGGGTTATTTTGCCTGTTAGTCTGGTTCTCCAGCTCAGCTAGGCTTGTGTCAGCTGGAAACAACTGCAGCTTCATTCCACTATCCTGGTTCACGAACGAAAACATGGAACGTCAGCAGATACCAGAATTGCCCTATGCACATTTGTTCAACAAATCCTTTCAGTGCAAGTCTGAATTTGAATTTCTGGCCGCTTTTTCTGCCTCTAGAATTTAATGAAGGTCAGAAAGTTACGAGACCATCACAACATCTGGCCAACCCAGGATGCTCAGCTTCTGCTGTTTGCCTTCTCCCCTGAGACTTGCTACTCAGAATCACAGAATGGTTTGGGTCAGAAGGGACATGAAAGATCATCTCATTCCAAACCCCTCCCATGGGCAGGGACACCTTCCACTATCCCAGGCTGCTCCAAGCCCCATCCAACTCGGCCTTGAACACTTCCAGGGATGGGGCATCCACAGCTCCTCTGGGCAAAGGCAAGGAGAGCCTTCTGGGCTGACATGATTTCCCTGTTTTCATAGCCTTGTTTTCTCCTAGGTCTTTACAAGTTTGACTACAGGCCCCAGTACTTTTCTAGGAACTGCAGTTAGACTGAAATCTTCATAACTATCCCTTTCCTACTTCTCTCTCTTTTTAAAGGTAAGTTTTTCCTTAGTACTTAATTAGGTTCACAGCCAACCTTCTTAGAGGAAAACAAATGTGATGCTGCTTGTCTGGCATCATCTGCTGAGAGATCTCCCTGTCCCTAAATACCAAACCAACACCTCTTTGGTCCTCCAGCAACTGCTGAGGTACTGCTAGAGCAGCCTCTCGTTACACTCAATGTCCCCTGCTAATTGCATCTCACCATGTGCCTTGGCTTCTCTGATCTGCATGTGCATGCTGCACTCCTGTACTTGATCTTCATGGCCTGACCTACTTTCCATCTCCCCCAGGTTTCTTTCTCAGATCTGAGCTCTTTTTTTGTGCTCCCTTTCTCCTGCAACACCGTGGTCTGAACTGTGCCTGCAAAAAGTCGCGACAGGCTCTCCTCTCATTAACAGCTTTTTTTCCCATCAAGATCAGCTTCCCTGAGGGCCTTACCTGGGCATGGGCAGCCAGTGCTGGAGTCCAGGAACCTCTACATAGATCCAGTGCTCTCCCTCCTTGCTCTCCTTCCTTCCTTTCTTCCCTCCCTCTGCACCAGTTCAGTCATTTCCCCGCAACCCTAACAGGGCGCCTTCCACATCCACAGCCAACATCTACTGCAGGAGTAACCTTCAGAAACAGACTCCTCCCTGTCCTCCCACCCTTGGTGATGGAGATGGGTCACCCACACACGTCCAAGATTCTTCTTTCCCCAGGAGCAGGTGTACCACATTAACCCAGTGATGCCACCAACTACTCACTAAAGCCTCCTGTACCTGGTGTTCTGGAGACTCACGGGTGTTTCCCTTTTACCCACCAGCTGGAGATCTCCAGGACCCTGATCCCACCACTTCCTGTCCCTCCTGCAAACACTTGCACCCTTGACATGGAAAACCCCTTCTCCCTGTTGCCCCTTGCCTGCCTTCCCTGCCCTGCCCGCATCCCCTCAGTGCCGCAATTCCAGAAACAACTTCTCCCGCTAATTGAATCCCACGGCTTTGTTGCAACCCAAACCCCCAGCTCCCCCCCAGCCCTCTCCCATTCATCTTCCATTCAGCTCTTGGGCACAACAGCCTCCTCTGCTCTTTCTTGGCCTTCCTTTGATCTCGCTTTCAATAGGAGAGGTCAAGCTACATGACCACGGTTCTTTTTTTCCATCCCCACAGCCCGTGGCTGTGCTTGGGACGCCCGGCACGCCGCTCGGCACTTCCAGCAGCGGGTCAGGGCTCGTGCTCCCCAGCGGGGCTGCCCCTGTGGGGGAGCACCCAGCCCCGGCCACCCCCTGTCCCTAATGGGGCCCCGACCCTCGGCGCTTTCTCTCCGCCTCAGCAGCGCGATTCAAAGCCCATTGAAGGCGGGAGAAAGGCTCCTATTAGCTTTAGCAGGCTCCTAGTCGGGGTCGTGAACCCCAAAGGATGGGATTTTTCTGCACTGAAGCTCCAGGATCAAGTCAGTAAATTGTCCTCAGCGCTCAGGTGCCTGCTGGGTCCTCTAAAGCAGCTCCAGGCTGTGTGTCCAGGCTGGCAGTTCTACTCTGCTCTGTCTTTCCTCCACAAAAGGAATCTTTGCTAACCCCACTGGCAGCCACGAGGGCAGCATCTCAGCCAAGAGGCAGGAAAGAGAGAAAGGAGAATTACCTTGGTTTAAATCCTCTCAGCTGCTCACACCAAAAAGATTTACCTTCCGAGACAGGATCCTGATAGCACTCAGAGCTGAATCCCCTGCCTGAAGTGTCTGAGGTTTAATTACTGCAGCTTTGTTAAATCAGCTCAGCTAAGCCCCTGTGTAATTGCTTTCTTCTGGGCCCAGCAGTGGTTTATTTGAGGACAGCTCAGGCTGATTTTCAGACTACTTGAAGCTGCTCCTGTGCTGTCTATACCCCCTCGTTTCAACCAGTTTAAACACTCACCTCTTGAGAAAGCACCTTGAAAGAGGCCAGGCCTCAGCCTTTGCTCTGGTTTGTTCTGGGATGAGAAAAAATGCTTAATTTTTGCATTAAGTACATGAAGCTCAGCGGCACCCAGTGCTATTGGTGTGCCCTGGAGAGCACGTGGCACCATCCACCCCAGGGAGGATGCGTAATGCATCCCAAAAAAGTGAAATGTCACCTGCTGATGTGACCAGGGCTCTTGGCCACGCACCGTGGAGCCCATAAGGAGCCGCCTCCCCAATTCCGTTGTGCTTCCCACTGCCCTCGTCTGGTTGGAGAGAAACCCAGGACACGTGGCACCCCGGGGATCCTTCCCTCCATCCCTGCATCCCTGCATGTCTGCATCCCTGCATCCCGCTGGTTACCACGGTTACGGGCGAACCGGTGCAGGGTGGGAGGGGGTGGCAGACGGGACCTGTGCTGCCGGGGCTGTCAAGGAAATGGCTTTTTTTTTTTTTTTTTTTTTTTTTGGGGGGGGGGGGGGGGGGGGGGGGGTGGGNNNAATTTTTTTTTTTTTTTTTTTTTTTTTTTTGGGGGGGGGGGGGGGAAGGGAGGAGCTTGCCCCGCTCCTCGGCAGCCCCGCAGAGCTGAGACCCGCTGCCGGTGCCTCGGAAATTTGCATGGAGCTGACAAGATGACAAGGTGCAAATACGCCAGGCTGCTTGGGAGTAATTTTTACTGCAGCTCTGCCTTGTGCACGTTTTTATTGCAAAGAGGGTAATCGGGCCTCTTCATTATTGAAAACATATTTACTACCCCTCGGCCGCACTCTCCCATTTTTGCCAGCCCCTTCCTTCCCCCCTTAAGTACCCTGTCCTCCACGAGATATGATCTCATAAATTTGCAGTGTACTTGCTGTCTGCAAAGTGGATGTTCAGTTTCATTTTTATTGGACTTTATGATACAGGCGGATTGCATTTTATTTGCTGCACCGCTACCAGAAGGCCCGGAACAGTTGGGAAGTGCTGGTTGCAACAGGGATTTGGCCTGGGAAAAGGGCTGTGGGATGGGCTTTGTGAGCATGGAGGAGCCACCAGCGTGGGATCGACTGTCTGCAGGCAGAAAGGCTGCAGGAGAAGGTAGAATCACAGAATTACAGAGTGGTTTGGGTTGCAAGGAACCTTTAAAGGTCATCTAGTCCAACCCCCCTGCCAGCGGCAGGGACACCTTCAGCTGGATGTGGCAGTGCTTTGGCAGAGGGCTGCCTTCCCCTTGTGCTGCAGGAAATGCTGCTCCATCCCTGCCGTGGTCCTCCCAGCTCCTGCTGAGAGGAGCTGGGATCGATGCAGGAGCGTGTCTCTCCCCAGCAGTCAGCCTGATTGACAAGGGATGCACAGCAGGAGCACAGCAGCAGCTTCTTATCACTCACCACCCTTTTTGTGGCTGGTACCCTTTCCAAAAATGCCTTTCCCAAGGCTTTCTCAGGCTAGACAGGCTTATCCAAACACTCCTGTCCAGCACTGCCCTTAGTGTGACACTAATGGGCCTAAACAAAATTGCCTGAAGCCACGGGGAGCAGCAGAGATGTGCACGACACCAGGGAGGTTGGAATCTATGGAAACACCTCCTGCAGCCAGTGCCACGCTCCAGACCTACCCTGCTGTCACGGCGAGCAGAGCATAGCCTCATCCCCTCCTCTTCAAACCCCTTGGAGTTAATCCTATTTGCTGCCTGGCACTCAGGAAAAACCTTCCTGCCACCGAGAGAGCCCTGGCTGGATCCTGCCCCACAGGCAGGGGCAGAGGGAAGCTCCTGCTCCCTCAGGGATCAGCTTCGGACTGACTGCCAGGCCAGCCCTGCTGTGATCAATCCCTGGTTCATTATTAAAACTCTGTCTTGATGGTGCACAGGGAATTTGTTATCACTCAGCGAGCCACGGGCCCTCTCAGCATTGGGTGGGTGGGCTGGCACCACATCTCTCCACAGAGCCACGTCCTTCTCCAGGGAAAAGGGCTCTGCAGCTCCTCCAGCAGCTGCCCAGCAGCATTAGGAGCCCAACTCACTTGGTATCCACCTCCTCTCAGTGCAGCACAGGGGAAATAATCAACTTGTGTCATTTCAATCCGAAAAAAGGGAAGAATGTTTGGTTTTTTTTCTTTTCTTTTCCAAGGTAACAGTGAGAGGCCAAGCAAAGCACCGCAAAGCAACATAAATGATTTAGCACCCAACGATTTTGCCAGGGAAACGCTAAAGATGGAGTCTAATCCTTTCATCTAACCCTGGTCCTTCTAAAAGCTTTAAGCTAGGAGTTGACTCAGCATGTCAGTGCCAAAAAGATCCATTGACCTCGAGTTCAGTGCTGAGAAATTGAGAAATGTTCTTTTTAATGTCTATTCAATAAATACAGCATCACCCTCTCCGTGGGCTAAGCAATCCACTTCAAATCCATTACGGCACGTTCTCACAGACTGACAAGTTGTCCTGAGACAATAGTGGCTGCCAGATGAGGTTAACCCTTGCTGAGGGGGTGTAAATCTTTGTAGCCACAAGCCTTTTGCTCTCAGAAGTCCTTGAGAAAAGGGGAGGGTGGTATCTGAATTGATGAGGAGCGGCTGCTGCGGGAACTCCTTGCTGGACCAAGGTGATCTGCATCAGTAAAAAATATACCCAGTCAACAGAGCAGCCATCAGAACATCTTGGTGGGAAGGAGGGGAGTGCTGCTGCCCTTTGCTCCCTGGTGGACTGGTGGTGTTCCCAGGAATTCATGATCCCAGATCTGTCTGGTCATCACTGTTGCCTAGAAAGGCTGACCTGGAAACAGAGACTGGGCAGAGTAAAAGAATAAAAAGGGATTTATTGAAAGGATCCATCTTGGGCCATGCAGGAACCCCTTGGGGCCACACCCAAGCAATCCAGCAATGGGCCCAAAATGGGCGCCTGGGCACGAGGCCTCACACTTTTATAAGCTCTGGTCCATCAGTAAATTGAAGTTAATTGTCCAATTACAGCCTCAGGTTATGAAGCTCCATCCTCTTTGTTCTTTCTCTCTTCTTTGCCGTTGTTTACACTCTTGGGCCTAAAATTCGTCCTTGGTCCCCAGCTAGAAAGGAATTGTTTTGTCTATGTACCCTGTGAAGAGAGCTCACCAACCCTTCATATGAAACCCAGAACTACACATTAAAACAGCACAGAGTCCTAAAAAATATAAAAGATAAAATTTAAGGCATCAGCACAGCCCATTCATTGCATTGGCAGCAGGACTGGTGCTGCTGATCCATCCTGGGAGGCACCACTCTGTGGTACTTTCAACTCTTGTGCTGCTCCACTGACAGCCAAAAGGGACCCCTGGAGCTCACAGAGCCTGGGGAAAGTTGGGGTTGGCTTGGAAACCTTTGGCACAGGCACACTGAGTGCGAGCTCCGTGCTGGACTCTCCCTGGGATGTGTGGCACTAAGCTGCCTGGATTAAATAGGAAAAGGCCTCAAGCTATGCCAGGATGGGTTTAGACTGGGTATTAGGATGAAGTTCTTCACTGAAAGGTTGATCAAGCAGTGGAACAGGCTACCCAGGGTGGATTCACCATCCCTGGAAGTGATCAAAAAATGCATAGAAGTGGTGTTTAGGGACATGGTTTAGTGGTGGGCCAGGCAGTATTAGGTTATTGGTTGGACTCGATGATTTCAGAGGTGTTTTCCAACCTAAATGATTTTATGAAATAACACAGTCGAGGCATCACAATTCCCAAAGCAGCTCAGCCCACCCAGGTCCAGCCACTCCTAGCAGTGGGCTGTAGCATTCACTCCCAAAAATGTTCCTTAACAGAGGAATCAGGGACCCCTGCACAAAGCACTGGAGCTGCAGCTTGGGCTTTCTGCCCAAGATCACACCCATGCAAGGAGTGACAGCAGTGTGACACCGCTGTACCCACCACCACATGTCTGGAGCCCCATCCAAGGGCAGCAAATGCAGAAATGTGTTTTTCACTGGCTCCTGGTTGCTGAGTGCCCCAGCTGGTGCAAAGATGAGGAGAGGAGAGTCCCTACAGCCAGGCAGGCCTTTGTTCTGGTGGAAAATCCTGGACCCTGCAGCTTCCAGCAGCAAGTCATTAATGAAAATGATCACCTTAGTAATGGTAATAATGCAATAATTCTGAAAGGTAAAGCTATGGGAGCACAGTCAATCTGCAGGAAATTGGAGCAGGGGAGCCCTGTGTCTCTGGGTTTATATTCACTTACACGTATTTTATGGTGCCCCTTTCATCCTGCCCCCTGGTTTCAAGCTCTTGAGCCAAAGCTCAGTGACTCACAGCCAGCCTGGAGGCTGTGGCACTTTTGTGGGGATGATTTTGGGATGCTGCAGCAGTCACCCAGCCTTTGCAGTCTCCTCCAGCATGCCAGGGTGGAGGAGGTTGCATGAGCAGGTGTTTGAGGCTCTCTGCTGACTCAAGGATGCCATCCTGCATCGTGTTTATCTGGGTCACATTTACAAGTTCTCCTTTTGGTTTTGGAGGCTGGGAGTTTCTATTTTTTCCCCTCTCTCCCTGTGTTTGCATGTGACAACTGAAGGCAGCTTTGCTGAGATCTGCAGCGGGCAGAGGGCTGGGCCACGGGTTGTGCTGGTTAATTACTGTTTGCTGGTTAACTGAATCATCTTTATCTTCCATCAGACTGCAAAACCTTCTATGCAGCATTCCCTGCTTGTAGAGACTCTGAAGATAAAGAATTGTTAGAAATCAGCAAAAGGCTTTTGTTTATAGGAGTAAAGCTTGTATATAAACTGCACCCAAAGTCTGCATAGGCACAAAACAACACCTGGATATTATTCCAATGTTCCTGAATCTTGGCATTATTCCAATGTCATGATTTCTTGGGGAAGAGTAGGCACACTTGAGGCCTTTGTACAGGTGGGGCTCGTAACACTGGGAACATCATCCCACTGGGGGGCTTTTGGGGCAGTTGAATGCTTAGACAATGTTGGTAAGGATTTCCATACTAATAAATTCTGCTCAGCACTCTTATCCCACACTACTTTGGAAGTATTTAAGGCTATGCCTGAGGAAATATGCCTACTTCTTCCACAGGCATAGCCTTAAATACTTTCAAAGAGCCAAAGCCCCCCAAACAGGGCAGAGCACACAGTGCTTGAATGCTGCCCCAGCAGCATCACTCCTGTCTACATCACCATTAGGAATTGCTCCAGAAATTACACCCATATCACATCCTCGTTGCTCTAATCTGGTTGGGCGCTCTGGCCCTTTTTCTGGTGCTCCACGCCCTCACACAGGGGAGTGCTGCCCAAAAAACTGCACAACCATCATTTAGGGAAGATGCAGCTGCTTTGAGGTTGGCTTCGAGATTGATCCCAAATCTCTCTGAAAGGCACCTAAAAGCCCTGAGGGCAAAGACCATCATCATGGAGATGGTGGCATCAGAGACACTGCTGGCGGAAAGACCAGCACTGAGCAGTGATATTTCAGTCCTTCCCTTTCTCCCTCCTGCCACAACAGCTAAACGTGCCATATGGTGGATATGCTAACACAACCATTTCCCTCCTAATGTTTTAAATTCTCCATGTGCGCAACAATGCACCATATGTATAACCAGCAACGAGGGTCCCCTAGACTTCCAGAGAGCCTGGGTCCTGTCGTGCCAGCACAGCCCTGCAGCAATCAGAGCTGCACGTGGAAAGTCACGAGAAAGGGCAGCAAGAGTCAGGATTCAAGTTCAGGATCCCTGTTCAGGATTCAGTGCTGGGTGTGTACTCACAGGTGACATCTGCTTAGGGTGAAAGGCTTGCTTTGACCACGCTCTCAGCCTCACCATGGAAGGAGATCTCCAGGAGACACTCCTTTGAAGGAAGGCAGGAAGCCTTCAGCTCACTCCTGCCTGGACTTCACTAGGAGAGACAAATCAGGGTGCTGGAGACTGCCCACTCCTTTGAAGGCAGGCTGCAAGGCCAGGTTACCACCCTGTCACCAAAACAGGGCTCATGTTGTTGCCTAGAAAGGCTGACCTGGAAACAGAGACAAGGCAGAGTAAAAGAATAAAAAGGGATTTATTGAAAGGATCCAGCTTGGGCCATGCAGGAACCCCTTGGGGCTGCACTCAAGCAATCCAGCAATGGGCCCAAAATGGACGCCCGGGCTCGAGGCCTCACACTTTTATAAGCTCTGGTCCATCAGCACATTGGAGTTAATTGTCCAATTACAGCCTCAGGTTATGAAGCTCCATCCTCTTTGTTCTTTCTCTCTTCTTTGCTGTTGTTTACACTCTTGGGCCTAAAATTTGTCCTTGGACCCCAGCTGGAAAGGAATTGTTTTGTCCATGTACCCTGTGAAGTGAGCTCACCAACCCTTAATATGAAACCTAAAACTACACATTAAAACAGCACAGAGACTGAAAAAATATAAAAGCTAAAACTTAAGGCATCAACGTCATCCACACCTGCCAGGATTTTAGTCCTCCCTAAACCCCTGGCCCATTGGGCCACCTTCTGCTGAGCAGAAACAGGATGTGTCTCTTCCACACAGGGTCAGGAGACAGCTCCAGGGTGGAAAATCTGGTGAGGGACTGTCTCCATGATGGTTCTGAGATGTGGAAAAGGACTGGGATGGCAGTGCCCAACAAATCCATCCTTGCTGCCACCCTGACCCACGCACCCCATGGTAGCTGAGTGGCCATGGGGCTCCTTTTCAGGACCCAGACTTCAGGAGTTTCGTCCAAGACATCTGCTGACTTTGCTAATTACAGGCCAGGCTGGCAGCGGCCTGGCGCACCACAAGGATTTCTTGATTGCTTTTTTGGGGAGGGACAGGAGCTTTCCTTCTCCCTTTGTCTCCCTGGTGAAGGATGTGCTCTCGGGCTGAAGTCCTGACAATCCAAGCTGCTGAAATGAATCCTCTTCAGTCTATTTACTTGATATTTACCAAAGTCTGCGATCAACAAGAAAACACATCTCAGCAGCTCACTTGGCAAGAGAACGAATTGAGGCAGCACTGCAGCTGTCATATTTATTTCAGTGGCAAAGCAGGTCAGGAAAATTGATAAAATTAATCATACAAACTAGCAAACACCGGGAGTGAAGGAGAGGGAGAATGAAGGGGAGAGAATGAGAGTGAAGGAGTGTTTGCAACACCAGGCTGCACCTGCTTTTATTTCTTTTAATGGATTTTTTTTTTTTATGCGATGTCACAGATAAAATTGGTGCAAGGTACAGTATTTTATAAGTAGGTTTGGGGAGGGTTGCTGAGATTACTACAAGCAGATGCCTATTACACCAGGGCTGAGCCCTAGCCATGGGGTTTGCAAGGAAATAGGAATTCAAGGACAGAAGTGATTTTTCAGACAGTCCCCGCAGACCAGGTGGGGAGGTCCTTGAAAGCAGTACCTAGAGCCGCTCTGACTGGGCTGAGGCGTGGGCCAGGGCTCCAGGTGACTCCTCAAGGTGCTCCCAAGGTTGTCCTTGGTGTCGTGTCCCTGTCACCTCTGACAGCTGAGTGCAGATGAGCCTGGGCTTGTGGCAGCTGCAGAAACTTCTCCCCACCCCCAGCTTTGCTCTCTCCTGCAAAAGAGCAGCTCTGGGGACCTCTCACCAAACACATCCCTGCTGTTTTCTGGGCCTACATCTTGGGAAGCAGGGATGAGGCACTGCTCCAGTGTGTCCCTGTGCTCCCTAGGCAGCAATATCTGTTTTTCTGTGGCCAGCGTGCTGGGTTAACACACCTTCACAATGAGGATTAACTCCGAGTTTGTTCTCAGAGCAACTTGTGGGTCCACCTGGAGAAAGAAACTTGCAGAAGCCAAGACCTCTTTGTTATGGGCACACGCCTCATTTCAAGCAAGGGGTAGGCAAACCAAAAAGTGTCCACTGACTCCAGGAAAACCTTTGAGGAAGATTCCAAGCATTGAGGTTCAAGCATCAAGTGACCGCCTCCCCCCGTTTCCTTGAAAGAAAATGTTTTTAAACCAATATGGAGATTTCAAAACTTTCCCTTGCAGAATGAAAAGTGTGTGTGTGCATTTCTAGGATGCTAACAAATGACATTTTGTTATTTCTACTCTTTACCTTATGTCTCTGCTCTTAGGGTTCACAAAACTCAACCCAAATTCAAAAGTAACATTGGTCCCTCTAAATGTTCCCTTCTTTTCTCTTCACTTTTCTTTTTCCTCCTCTCTTTTCTCATTGTCCTTCTCACAGACTAAAGATTCATTGAAAAAAAATGTCTCTGCTCTAATTTTGAGCCCTTTTTCTCTGTCTTTCCATTCTCCTCTCCCACACCTCTCCAGGCCCTCACTGCACATCCCCGTTCCTACCGTGAATTACTGTTCTCATTGCTCCAAGCACATTAAAAGTGAAGCTAATTAACCAGCAGAACAATTTGCCTAACGACGTGGTAGATTCTCCATCATTTGCAGCATTCAAGTCAAGCCTGAAAGTGTCTCTGACAGAGCCTTAGCAGGGTGGGGGAATTTGGGGACAAGGCTCTCAAACCCACAGGGTGCTGCAGGACACACAAAGTCACCTTAGAGACTTTGGGACACTAAATCCATCCCTGCCCCTGGGGAGAGGGGCATCCATCAGCTCCAGCTTGCTCATCTGCCACTTGTGTCCTCACCAGGGATGGGACTGCTGAGGGTGACAACGGTGACAACTCTTCGCTGAGTCCTGAGGAGGGATGGTGAGTCCAGGAAGGTGAGAAACCAGCCAGAAGCCACCACAAACACCGAGGCTGCCGTGGAAATGGCGAGAGTTTAACAAGCATTTTAGGACAGAAATCCCTCTATAAGATCTTGCTGACAAGCGCTATTAAATATTCATTCTATAGACTGTGGAGACATCATTACACACATGCGTTCAGGCTCTCCACACTCCCGGCTCTGGCATTTGCTTTATGCAGCTCCAATGAGCTGAGGGGACCTGGGGATGGGACTGGAGCCAGCGCCCCTCAGCACAGCTGGGATCCTTAGGGGCAGGCATGGCTTGCAAGCAAAAACCTGTCCTGGAAGCCCCGATGCTGCCCGTAGCAGGGAGGCAAGAGGGTTTTGGAAGATGCTGATGTTTAGTGAGTGTTGTCTTCCCTGTGAAGAGCAGCAGCAGGGGTTGGAGGGACAGCCATGGCCTGGGAAGTCACTCTGATCCCCAGGGGCCACAGTGCCACCAGTGACATCCCCCCAGACATCCCCCATGGATGTGAGGGAGCCTTGCCTCCAGCCCCTGCCCTGCGTGCACAGGCGCAGGCAGCACTCCCTGCCCCACAAACCCCAAAAAACTCTTTCCACGCAGTCACTCCCACCAGGAACGGAGGGTGGGTCCTGTGGATGAGCCAGGGGATGCCACAGCCCTGCCATCGGCCACCTCAGCAGCGTCACCAGATAGATGTCACTGACACACATCTCCTTCCCAGCTCAGAGCCACCTCTCCTGCACCTTGGGAAAGCCACGTGCTCTCCCTGCCTGAACCCAGCTCTGCCCATGGGAGACAGAGCTTGCCCACACTCTGTGAGTATATATACATGCGTAGATTTTTAAAAAATTTTTTTGCACACATTTCTAGTGACGATACCCTTTTTTCCCCCCCAAACAATCCATCCATAAATGTCACCGAAAATCCCGATCTCCTTTTATTAAACCTGAAAAATGTGTATAAATGTAAATAACAAATGACTGATATAGGGAGAGGAACCAGAGCGTCTGCTGGCGTCACCCTCCCTCCCTCTCTCCCTCCCTCACGCTCTTTCCTCCTCGTGTAATTTGCATTAATAAAGAGGCTGTTCCTTGTCGGAATGTGTTTCATCCGGTTTAAAATCCCAGGGCGATCCACCAGGAACAGCTCTGGGAGAATCCGACTGTCAGAGCCGACAAGACAAATGAATCCCGGTGTCAGGAGCGTGTGGTTCAACGATGACAGATTGAGAAGAACTGTCCCCCTCTCGACAGGCGGGCTTCATTTTCAAATTAATAAATCTGAATAAAATATTTTCCCTTTCATTACGAGCCGAGCCCGGATGACAGTTCCCGTGACAGGAGGGAGTCGCAGTGTTGATGAGGAGACTTTGCATGAATTCCACCTGGGCTTCTTCAGCTTTATTTTTACCTGCAATTTCATCCCTGTTTACTTCTCTCTCCCCATCCCTCCTCCCCTTGCCCTCTCTCTCGTGCTCCCCCTTCCCTCCCTCCCTCCCTCCTCCTCTTCCTTCACCCACTCCCAGCCCCTCTGTTCCTTTCCTCTGTGCTCCTCCCTTGCCGACTGTCCCGTGGTGATTTGGGAGGCGAGCCCTGGACGTCCCTCCTGCAGCAGCTGTCTCACGCCTGGAACATGCAGGAGATGCACCAAGGTCTCGCATTCTCCCTGTGTCATTTCCACATGTGCATGGGGTGCCTCGATCCCACTCAAACCCCACAGCCCATGCACCCAGAGAGATTTTCCCTGGCTTTGGGATGGGGCTTGGCTCAGGGACCGATGTCTCCTTGACAGGGGCTGACCCCCACTGTGTGTGAGTGTCCAGCAACCTGGTCAGCTCCAGCTAAACCACACAGCTCCTGCCCCACCATCTGGACAGACCGACCACCTTGCTCCCGAGCGTTTGCTGACCTGAGTTCATTGTAACCTTTTCCTGGGAAGCTGCCTCAGGTACATGAAGTCTCCCAGGCATCTTTCTGTGAGGCACCATCATGTCAGCCACGGTCACACACTCTGCAAAACAGCACGGCCCAAATCGCTGTCGAGCTTTAGTGCAGGAGCACGTTTCCCTCCTCAGCAGCAGCAGCCATCCCCAGGAGCCCTCAGGGGTGTGCAGTCTGCAGCAGCAGGGGGAGATCCCTCTGATCCACACCTCGGTAGCCTTCCCCACATTTTCTGCCACTGCCACAACACCCAAACGAGTCCTTGCTCCAGAACATGCCTTGGGATGCTGAGGGCAGGCAAGCATCAAACAGCCAAGCACTCCAGACAGTCTCCATTTCACCTCTGGAACCCACTGTGACCCATAAATACGTCAATACAGAGGATGCCGTGGGGATTATGCAACGGTGCTCCTTGTGCTACCACTGCACAGCAGGTGCTGGCCTAGGATGAGGGCTGAGGAGTCTCTTTCCACCCATGGAGGTTGTTCTGGTTTGGATAAACCTGCCAGCCCTCCCGCCCAAAAGTTGGTCTTTAGTTTGGACGGTCTCCTGGATCACCCCAGCCAAGATGTGGCATCCATGGAAAATGATACAAACCCCAAGCTTGGACTGAGCTGTTGGTGGCATGAAGAGAGCAGAACCAGGAGAGACCGCAGTGGGAAACAGAGTATCTGAGCTGGCTTGGGAATTGCAGTGACCCTGGGGTGCCTTGTGGAGAAAGGAACGGAGGCGCTGTCTGATTCTTTACAAGCCCAATATCCCCCTCCGAAGAAATTAGAAACATTCCAGCAGCTATAGCAGTGCCTGACAGTAAATTTGATTAACTTGCCCGTGGAGTTAATGATATAGGGGGCCGTGTGGATTTTGTTGTAAAGAACACAGAAAAGACAGATGAGAAAATGAGAAAACAAGAAAGTAAATTTAAGCAGCTGGAAGCTTTAACAACTGGCATGATAAATCCAATAAAGAACTGCTCGATAAAACCCAACCACTGGAAAACCAAACATGGGTTGGGGAGGGAGTGGTTGTGCTTTGGATTCGCAACCAAAGAGACAGCATGTTTCACTTGTGGTGGGAAAATGCTCCCAGGCCATCGGCTGCTTGGTCCCAGAGCACATGGCAGCGACATTCCTGCTACAGCCACCCTACACCGAGCAAGGCAAAGCCAGGGACCTGCTTCCTATCCCTTTTCCACTCTTGTTCCAGTTTTCTTTGCAGTCTCTTGGGACCAGGAGGAATCTGACGAGAGCCTGAGGGGATTCACACCTCCCGAGCCAAACCACGCTGACTCCGGAAGGCAGCACAGCGTCACACAGGAGCTTGCCAACCAAATGCAGACCAGGTACTGCCAAAAAGCCTGAAGTAAAACCCAACATTTGGACATCCATATTCTTAAATCCTATCTTCTTTAAAATTTAATTCTGCTGAACCTTGCTGGAAGTCACAGCCAAGAGGAAAACCTCTAAGGAAATGACTGATGAGGACTCATCTCTTCCCACCTCAGCAGCAAAAGCTGTGGAGCAGCATCCCATTGCACCCTATTATCCCATACAGAGGCAGACTTGGAGCACCACTGTAACCCAGCAGACCCTGCAGATCCTTCCAGTCTGCACACGGCAGGAATTTTGCTATCCCCACACCAAGCTCATTTGCTGTTCCCCAATCCAGTTAGCTGTGCCACATCATCCCAGAGGTGAGCCACCACTACCAGCCCGGTCCAGCTGCACCCCTGGGCTCATGCAGAGGGAAGGTAGAGGCCCCTCTGTGTGGATCCAAGCACCAGGAGAGCAGGGAAACGAGCACCAGGGCCACTCATGCAGTCCCAGGTGCAGCTGGCAGCGGTCCAGGGGGTGTTGGCTGGGCACAGTCTGGCTGCCTTCAGCCCAAAACAGGGTCCAGCCCAGTAGCCTTTAGGCTGAGTCCATGCAGAACAACACAAATATCTCAGCCTGGCACTTCCCACCATCCATATCCTCTGCACCTCCATTTTTTCCAGCCATCCATGGCCTCGGGAGCAGAGAACCTCGCTGTTCCCACATCCAGCCTGGCCTGCTGACCCCAGCTGGAATTTGGTGCTTGGACTCTGCAGGCCAACAGCTGCATGGCTGCACCACCTACATCCAGCTCTGGTGGGTCACAGGCAATCACAAGACTTGTGATTTGCATTTGCTACAAGCACCAACAGAGAACAACAGCTCCAGATGATCTCCACACATTCCCCAATGGAGCAAAGACACTGATGAGTCTTAAATTGCTGCTGTAGCCCTAACTCCCCAGCATATCCCCTAGGTCTCCCTTCAGATTTGGAATTGGATTCCCAAGAGAAGGAAGGCATCATCATGAACTGCAGACCTGCTGTAGCTGGCGGCTTTTGGCGCTCTCAGACCACTTTTGGTGACAAAAGAGAGCAAAGCATCCCTTTGGAGCCTTCTCTGCATCTCCTGCCACTTTCCTGCAGCTCAGCCAACTGCAAGACCAAGTGGCTGGAAATGTGCAGAGTGCTCTGAATTGAGCTGTAAAGAACGAAGGTGAAGTTTTAAGCTGCTAGATTCATGGCTGGGATTTTTATACACACATAAAATATGAATCTCAGTTGTATACAAAGCTGAGCCCATCGTGCCAAAAGGATCCCAGTCAAGCAGGCCTGTAAAATGAAATCCTCTTGGACTAATTTAAGGAGACCCAAGCAGTATAAATTCTGGCCTGCTCAAATGCAGGAAATAAAAAAAAAAATCTGACTTGAATACAGTGCTGCACTTGGCAGCACGAGCATGTGAACAAGAGGAACAAAAAAGCAGAGTGAGAAATTAGCTCTGGGGTTGTGAAAAACACTGCTCCAGTACCCCATCTATACCAGTCTAGTGGGCCTAATGAAACCCTCTTTGGTGAAAATTTAATGCACAGATATACTTCCCAGTAAATGAGGACTGCTTGTATTTGCCGACTCCTGGTGACTTTTCCTGACCTGCACAGTCACTTCCACTGTGCATGGAGAAAACACTCATGAAGATGTTGCTTATAAAATAAAACATTAACTTATCTGCCAGTGAGTGAATCTTCACTTGTACAACTTTATTTCCTCACAGGTCCTCTGGTTTCAGTGGACTAAGAGTCTCCCTGGACAAGTCGTCCTGGGGAGCCCACGGGTCAGCCAGGAAAGATAAGGAGTGGGTGGAATAAAGCATCCACGGCCCCTTTTCTTTTCTCAGGCTGGGCACTGGGGCGAGAGGAGCTGAAGTGACCTTGCTCAAGGTCAGAGAAGGAGCCTAAGGCCTGGAAAATGCGCCCAGATCTCCCCGCAAGGGCCGGAGATAACATCATCCTTCCCAGCAAAATAAGGAGCCAGATAAAAAACATCTAATTACAGGATTAGAAATAGCTGAAAACACAGTCTCTTTTCTGTAGAGAATGTGTGTGGCTGGTTTTTGGGGGGCAGGGAGGAGGAGCAGCACTCAGACTTGCCTCGGATTATCTGCCAGCTCTCAGGGACCAGAGCACATTTTTTTGGGCATGTGCCACCAGGCACGGCAGCTCCCTCTGGGGAGCTGGGGATAGCTTGGGTGAGCTGTGCTGCCATTGCTGGTGTCCCCTCAGCTCCTCTGGAGTTCAAATGTCCCATGATCTCCTCACCTCAGCATCCTCACCGCCTCCATCTCCCTCCTGTACTCGGTGTCCCCCTCCCTGTGCCAGCCCCACCTCCCCCTGCCACTGAGGCCTGAAGCAACTGGGAACACTGGGGAGCCTCTCAGCAGCAAATCAAAGGCATGACACATCCAGCAAGGCTGTACAGTAATGCAGGAGACATCCTCCTGTGGCAGGATGATATGGCAGCAAGTTTTCTGGGGCTATTTTTCCAAGCTTTCCCCATTAAAAATAAAATANCCAAAGCCAAGCACCAGCCAGGAAAAACCTCCCTAACGAATGCATCAGCTCCAGCTCCGAAGCTGAAGGCGACTTCCAGCCCAGCCCATCTTTGCTCCTCAGGGCCTTAGAGAAAGATCTCCTCTTGGGCAGCCAAGTAGCAATTGGGTCACAGTGCAGGATTATCTGCTGGTAACAAGCCGCAAATGTGCTCTGGGACCAGTGATTCATTAATGCAGTTCATGGTGACATATGAACCAGAACCCGAGGGAGCCTTTATTTCTGCCCTCTCTATCCATTCAGTTGAAAGACAGGGAAAAAGGTTCCAGCCCCGCACTGATTTCCAGCGCTGATCAAATTAGAGCTACCCTACAACCAAGGTAACTAATCAAGGACGGCGGGGAGAAGGTGTGGTCTGAAGTGCAGCAAACCCCTGGGTCTCTGAGTGGAGCTAAAAGACAAATCCTTGCTGCTCACTGGGAGCAGAGAGGGCTGGAGAGGCAGGATGGCCTTGGCAAGGGGTTGGTGCCCCAGGGAACCTGTGGTGGACCCTTGTGGCCATCCCTCTATCCTCACACAGGTCTTTTCCTTCCTCCCCCAGGCCCCTCTGCGTGGATCCAAGGTTGCCAGTGGTGCTTGGAGCAGTGAGGTTCACCCCAGTGCCCATCAGGCCCACACCAAGGGAAAACTGTGCCCGTGTACATAAGCACACCCTTGGCCAGTTTAACCGTCCTGTAGGAGGCTTTAAGTGTTTTATTTCCTGAGTTTTATGCAATCTGACTCTTAACCATGATGCTTCATTGACTTTTTTTCTCTTATTTTCCTCCTCCACACTGCCTGGATCTCCCGGTTACCAGGGCACTACGCCAGGGTGGGCTCGCAGCTGTCCAGACCCACCAAAATCCAGGGGGGCCGTCCAGCCGAGTGCTGATCCCAGAGTTTTGGCACCTGAGGGGCTCCCCCCACCCCCGTGCCCGGCCTGGGTGTCCATTGTTCTCTTCAAGGTGGGAAGGTCAAAGCTGCCAGCACCTCTCTGCCCTCTCCTGGTGTGGCAGAGGCTGCTCTCCCATCCCACGGTGCCGCCCTAAACAAGGCTGCAGAGGCAGATGGGGCACCCTCCTCCCTGGACACCATCCTGAGCCTTGCAGGAGGAGGAGGAGGATGGCAGCAGGTCCACAGGGCCGGAGCTCCTCCAGCCCGGGTGACCAGGGCGGGACGCGCATCCTGTCAATACAATGGAAAGGTTAATGGGATCGTCTCCTTCTGACTCGATCACAGCAAACGTGGGATTTACAGCCACGCTAAAATACTGACCTCTGTCTGTTTTATGCTGATCATTAAGTAAGATTATCTCACACCAGAGATTTGCTACACCAAGGAGCACTGACATCACTAACTGCTATTAAGTGTATTATCCTTAAACTCCATAAAGGGGAGAAAAAAAAACCCATTGTCAGCAGTGTAAGGAAAGAGGCACACGACCAGGCATGCTCAGATTATACATTAAAAAAAAAAAAAATACAAAAAGGAGATGCCTGCTGCTTTCTATGTGTGCCTGGCATTTTTGTGAATGCAATGCTGAGAAAAAAAATCCCTGTAAATGTTTTCAGACTCGGAAAGACACCCGGATGAACACCCTGGAGCTAAAAGACCATGGTGGGAACGCTTCACTCTGCATGAGGTCCCCAGAGCCTCATTGCAAAGAGGTGCCACTGCGTGGGGAGTCTCAAGCAGTGGGTGAAGGCCCCTCGTGTCCCCAGATGGCTCGGGCTGTCCCTCCACAGCCCCTCACCCACCCTGGCTCTCCCAGTCACAGGGCTGTTTCTGGGCAGTGGCATATTTGTTGACTTGCTCTTTTGGTGACATCTTCTTTTAATAAGGAAATCTGTCTCTTAGCAGCTTCTTGCCTAAGGCTGTGCTTAGCTAAAGTGTAAAATGTCAAACTTTAGCAAGGATGACAATAACCCTGCTGGGCGAAGAAGAGCCAACCACTATATTATTAGCTACCCGAGGGAGAGGGGAGGAATATTGACCCGTTCCACAGAGTAAAAACACTAAAATCCCCCAGTCTACCCACCCACCCTCTCCCACATGGAGGCCAGCCTCAAATCTGCTACTCTGTGATCTTTCCAGCAGCCAAAACTCATAACTAAAGCTGAAGAGCAAACAGCAAACCCTTCCTATTTGATCAAATATATTTACATATGTAACTATAGTAAGTCCAAGTGTCCTGGACGTGTCCTTTCATCTCCCAAATTCCCCAGAGGCAGATCAGGATGCAGATATGGTGCTGGGATAACCCAGGATGGAGGCAAGTCCCTGCAAAGCCTCAGGCAGAGTTGAGAAAAGCCCTCTAGATGTCCTGGTGGGTTGGGCAGAGGAAGGAAAAGCCGGTGGGGACAGTGGCTGGCCATAAGCAAGGGCAGCTGCAGGGAGAGGGACGGTTCCCCAGGGATTGTGAGCTTTATCCAGATTATGGGTCTTTGGGCAGCTCTTCTGTGCTGCTGGAGGACTCCTCTGCACTGCATTTCCCTTCTCACACACTCTGATATACGTAGGTGTAACCTTTTGCTTTAGAGCACACATGGTTGGGACTAACATCATTTTCTGACCTGAGCTACAGCAGAACAAGGGCCATAAATTCTCAGCTCCAAATTTAGGAAGGGAGAAGATTTCCATCATAAAGATCTGAGACTGGAAAATGTTCACCATTAGACACTGCTTTTCCACCAGGTGGGCTGTACTCAGACAGCCAGGCCTGGCTTTGAGAAGATTCTTCACTCTTGGATTCAGACCTGCATCCCAGTTATGGAAGAGCAGATCTGCTCCTGGCTCTGTGCAGGAACGCAGCCTCCAGATGCACAGAGGAGGAAAGGGGTGAGGTTTCCATTATTCCATCATGTCACACATCCTGCACCCATCCTGCAGGCACAGGACTCCTTGTGATGGATGTTTCCCCCAGCAGGTGCCACTAGAACCAAGTTAGGTCTGAAACACCAAACCAGTCACGGCATCTTCCTTATTCTTTCAGGTTTCCAAACCCTGGTCCCAAACAGAGCCCCCCCACCTCTCAGATCTGTAGGAAGTTCCCATCAGTGCCAGAGCTGGCAGGGAGCCCCAGCATAGCTCTGTGCTTTTCCTGGTAATCAGGACATGGTTTGGGTTGGAGGGGACCTGAAAGATTTTCTTGTTCCGACCTCCCTGCCATGGCCGAGGACACCTTGCACTAGACCAGGCTGCTCAGAGTCTCATCCAGCCCAGTTTTGAACATTTCCAGGGATGGGGCAGCCCCAGCTTCTCTGGGCAACCTGTGCCAGGACCTCCTCACCCCCAAAACCAAGAATTTTGGCCATATATATCCCACCTGAATTTTCCCTCTTTCTATTTGAATCCATCACTCCTTGTCCTATCTTACATTGTCTTCTTTTTCAAAACATTATTTTAGAGAAAGAAAGAAAAAAAACCCAAACTCTACAGTGCACCACAGCACCATCATCATCATCACCTCCCCAGGCAAGTGTGGCACCACTTGGTTTCATTTCTGGCTTGGAGCATGACCACGAGCCAGCAGGGACACAAGGATCCTACCCAAGATATTGCCACTAATTTATGTCCCCTCTCCTCCAACGTGCAGCAGAGCCACAGGGGCGTCCAGAGCCAATGGCACAGGCTGGATGGGACAGGGTTTGTCCAGCTTTTCCTCCATTCTTTGGAGACGTCTCATAAGTCTCTGGGAGTGGAAGCAATCTATTCCCTCCTCCTCTCCAGCTCAGGATAGAGGCAACCCAGGGGACTGCCTACATGGTTCTTTGGTAGAGGCAGCACCTGTGACTCTCACCTGTCACCCAAAAGTCACCCTCACAACCCTCTGCATTGCACAACCATCTCAATG
>VXBU01008534.1:435870-523855 GCA_013400315.1 Bombycilla garrulus
ATCCCATCCCATCCCATCCCATCCCATCCCATCCCATCCCCACAACACCCCACTCACAGTTTGTGATGCACAAGCAGGAAAATGATCCCCATGGGGTCAATGGCTCTGCTGCCCCAGGTCTCCAGTGCTGCACAGAGAAGCTCCCAGGACACAGAGCACCCTCAGGGCACTCCTCACAGCCTCAAAGAAGGGGAGGCTGAAAAAAACAAGGAAATGCCAAGAGCTCCTTATATCATCTTCTCATCACCTTCCTCCTTCCAGCTACACCAGCAGAGTTGCTTTATATCACTTCAGTATCATTTAATTGAGATACAGGCGGTTCCCTTCTCTCTCTGGCCACCTGGCAGCCCAAGTTGCCTTCTCCGCATCCTGGAAGAATGGGAGAAGACACTTCCAAGTCCAGGCCAACCCAAAGCACCATTCCCAGTGAGAGTCCTGGCTGCTATTGCAAGGGAAAGAGAGATGGTGGGAGAGGCAGGGATGCAGAGCAAGTCAGCAGATCCTACATGACTGGACAGAGCAGATGCCGCTCAGGTTGCCCTGCTCCCCATTACCATCAGTGTTTTGTGAATGTGGAGGTTCCCCCTGCTAAGACACTAAAAGGAGACCCTCTGCAAAAAGGGCTGAGGAAGGATAAATAGCAGGAGTAATCTGTCTGGGACAGTGGGAAATGGGCAAGAGCTGAAGAAAAAGACATTTTCTGTGAGTTTCAAGATCTCATCAGCCCGAGTCTTGTCACACCAGCCATGTCAGCTCTGGTTGGGTGTGAAGCTGAGATGCCAGTCCAGGGGTGCCTGGTTCCTGCAGCCCGCACTGGCCCCCCTTTCCCTGTCATGGCAGCAGTAGCACCGCTGGCAATATTGACAGCCAGAAGGATTTCTCGTTTCCCAGAGCCCACAAGGTAAATTAAAGAAAGGAAAAGTCAAAGCTATCTCTGGCTGTTCGCACTCGGGGAGTCCCAACTCAATACATCTTGGTTACTCACAAAAGATGCTTAGTAATAGGCCAGAAAGGCTAAGTCAGTCCTGCAGGCTGTGGGGTCACTGGTTAAAGGATCACTTACTTCCCAAATATTTTGTGGAGTTGAGTACCTGGACAAAACCCGGAGCTCTGGCTGCTCCTACAAACTCTTTCCCGTGAGGGTATTTTGTAATGCCATGTGTAAAGCTGCAGAGATAAACCAGTATTTGCTTCAATCAGCTCCAAGATCCCGATAGCATGAACACCACCTTCCAGGCCTGTGCAAATATGGCAGAAATTCCACTTTTGCTGCAAGCCAGGCACAAGAAAAACTACAGTTAGAAACCATGGAAAGTCTGTGAAATTTTATCCACCGCAAAACCCTGCTTCCAGACCGACTTCAAGGCAGCAGAGCCTGCACAAGTCATACTGGTGGCCATGTGCCTTTTCTTCAAGCAAGGGTTTCCTGCTGTTTTCTAACCTCAAGGCAAAAGAGAAAACATCCATGCTTTCACCAGCTTTATTTCCATCCCAGATGAAGAGCTGCTCCTCCTCCTTCTTTTTTTCTTTCTTTTTTTTTTTTCTGGTGTCTCAGTGTCTCTGAAGCGCTGCCTTCCATCGGTGCTGGTGGGAAGCAGCTTGCCCAGGGACAGCCAGATGCCACTTTGCCAGGGATCTGCAGGAAAAACCCGGCTGGAAGTTGGCTGCACACCCTGGATTGTTCAGCACAAGGGCTGTGGAGCAGGAGCTGCCCAGACTGCCAGCCCTGGCCAGTTTTGTTTTGAGACATGGACCAAATACGTGGTTTGGCAAACTGAGAAAGCTGTGAGGACAGAAGAGCAGCATTTGGGTGTCCCACACTGGGTGTCAAATTATCTCCGTGTTACGAGCCTGGTAAAATATTTTGCTATGAGGATTGTTGCTTGCATTGAAACTCACGACAAAACAGTGTTTCCCAAATGTTGACGTGAGTTCCCTATTCCATAAAACCCCAATTAGGAAAGATCC
This sequence comes from Bombycilla garrulus, assembly GCA_013400315.1. Classification (NCBI taxonomy): domain Eukaryota; kingdom Metazoa; phylum Chordata; class Aves; order Passeriformes; family Bombycillidae; genus Bombycilla; species Bombycilla garrulus. The sequence continues at coordinate 437,839 of VXBU01008534.1, forward strand.
CCAAGTCCTTAGCCCCAGTTGCGCAAACACAGGTCATTTAGCTGTAGAAATACCCTGCTTTCCTTTTTTTTGTTTGTTTTTTTTTTTTTTTTCCCACTCTTCACAGCAACAGAGGGGGGAAAAGAGCCCTTGGAAAGCCAAACTGCATTTAGAGGTTTGCCTTTCACTAGTGAACTGGTTGGAAGAAGGTAGCAAACAGTGAAGGACCACAGGGCTGTTCAGAAGAGAGGAGGAGGCACCACAGGCACCCTGAGCTGCAAACAGGTGCCTGCACAGCCTCCCTGCAGACCAGCCTGGGCAGGTTGATAGCAGGCAGAAGTTGAACCATAAACATGCAGCCCAATGCACAGACCTTTATGTATCTCTAGAGACGCTTTTCATGATAAAAATAATTGTCCCAGAAGATTGAAATCTCACACGAGTGAGAGCAGGACCTGAAGGCCTGGAAGAGCTGGTGGGTGTGATCACATGGGGCTGCACCCCCACATTATGGCCTCTGCTCTGTGGTCCTCACTAAACCCATGACCTTTGTGTGGCGCAGAAGATCCAGCATCTTCTTCTCCCCAGGACCACTAGGAACCAAGTTCTCCCCAGATCTCCTTCTGCAAGGGACTGGTTCAGCTCTGACAGGAGCACATCCCCTGCCCAGCACTCATCTTCCTCCCAGCATTTCTCTCATTTCCCCTCCACCACCCAAAACTCCGCTGCAGAGCAAAACTCATCCGAAGCGCTGAGGCTGCAATTTCCACGACACCACCGCATGGCTCATTTCTCTGCTGTTCTCTCATTTTTTGTGAAAGTTAAAGGCATCCTTCCTTGGCGACTCTCAGACTGTTATCTGGGCTGGAACCGGCTGCCCGAGCTCCATGAGGAATATTTTATGCACATTCTCTGCTGCACCTCAGATGGCTCATCAGTAACCACCCTGCTGTGGTGGCTTTATTTCTTCTGAGACCACATTTTGTTTCTCCACAGCCCAGCCTCACTTTTACAGGTGTAAAATCATGAGTATCCACATGCAAGGAATGTAAAGATTTTCGCTTGAGCTGACGCAAGGAAAAGTTGCTGTGTGCAAGGGGATTTTGGGGAGGGATTGGGGTGAGCAGGTTTGGAAAATAGATGGTTTTTTTCTTCTGGAAGACAGGAAGATCAGAGGACTCCTATTACTCTGCTTCAGAGTTTTAATCCAAGCACAATCCTCCCAAAATCCGTGTCAGAACAGAGAACATCCTGCCTCTCTCTGCCTTCCCCTTGGGAGATTCCAAGCAGGCACAGAGAGCCGCAGGCAGTGCTGGGCACCCAAGCTGGTCTCTGGACCTCCTTCCCCTGGCAGAGGGGTGTGTAAAGAAAATGAGGAGAATCCAGCTTGCTTGGGCAGCTGGAAGTCTGAGGATGATTTTCACACCCGTGCCCCTGGCAAGCCAAATGACAGCCTGTTGTCATCCCAGCTGGCTGTAGGTTTGGTTTTTTTTTGGGGTGTGAGCTCACCTCAGCACAGCAGCTTGAGCACCAGCCCAGGCTGGAGCAGGTGGAGGACATGCACCCACCAACATCCCCACAGGCCTATTCCGCTGCTCTGAGTACCAGGGCAGAGCGTGACACTTGGGAGGCTTCCCACTAAACACTGATTATAAATGTCATGATTTTAGAGAGGGAAAGAAAACAGCTGGATTCATCAGACAAGCAGCACTGGCAGCTAAAAAAATACCATCTTTTAATGTGTGAGCTGAGTACAGAGAGTGGCAGAATAAACAGGAGACCCTGTGGTAACATTTTTACAAGTCCCCTGGCTGACTGTTAGAGGCCTTTAACTAAAACATGACTGAGCGTCCCGGTTTCAGGGTCTCAGCAGCACGCCTAGCTCCTCCGGGGATCACCAGGCTCCAACGACAGATGGATCCAGGCAACACAGCTCACGTCTAGATGGAAACTCAGCAGGACTTGCTTTTGGACCCATCCCCACCTCTGCTTTTAAACTGCACTGGCACGAAAGGCTCTGCTCCTTTGGCCACACTTCCTCGGGGCCGTAAATCCAATTTTATGGCACCCAGTCCAAGGCTGAAAACAATGCAGAACGCTGAACAGATATAAACTCTTTCTGCTGCTTCACAAGATCTCCAAAGGGGCCAGAAGACTTTCTGCTGAATCAGGTATTGTTTTGTGCTCCCGCCGCTGGCAGGGAGCCAGATGCACACCATATTGTAGAGCCGGGTAATTTGGCAAAAACACGATCATGTGCTCACCCCTGATTCAGTCCCAATTCCTCCCATGGGGTGAGGGGGTAATGTGCAGATCTGGTATTAATTAGTGGGAAACTACAGCCCCAGGCTGTGATCTGTCATCCTCTTTTGGAGGCAGCTCGTGCCTGCTAACAGCTTCCCCACCCTGGGCTCCCCCAGCCCTCTCTCCTGGCAGGCATCACCCCAGCTCTGGGGATCCCCCTGCTCTCCCATGTCAGGCCAAAGACCCAGGTAACCCAGTGCCTCATCCCTGAGAGCCACTAAAACTGTGCTCCTGCTCCCAGCAATGCCTGCACCCTGTGGGATTTGCTCTTCTGGCTGGGAGCATCAGCATCTCCGAGCTCTTGCCCAGGTGCCTGTCCACAGCCCAGCATCTACAGACGAGCTGAAACTCACACTATCCTGCTGATGGCTCAGACAACAGAGCCCAGGCTGTGCCGAGTGCTTTGGAAAAAAATCTCCCAGGCTCCAGCAGAAAAGGCAGCACTGGTGCCCAGCGTGCCAGAGATTAAGCAATTTACTGAGTCAATTGTCTTTTTTCCAAGGACAAACATGTGTGATAGAAGATCTCCAGATCTGCTGGCATGCTGTGAGCTCTGGGCCATCAGCCCTTTCACTGTCTCAATTCATCTGTCAGTAAACCACCATGCCCATTAAGGCTGGAGAAATGGAAAGGGATGTCTGTGGTCCACCCGGCAGGGATTAAACACCCTGTTGCACAAATGATGGTTACCCAAGATTTCCCTGTAGAAATGCTGGAATTCCTGTCTCCAGCACATGCTGCCTTCCTAAGAGAAGCAGGAGAGACAACAGTATTATTTAGTACCAGAAAGCCCTCGCAAGAGGTGGTGTGAACAGGACAGGATCTCACTGCTTCAGGAAATACCTGGAAAAGTGTGGTGCCAAAATAAAGAGGGAATTTCCTCCAATGCCTGGGGAAGACATGAGGTGTCTGCTTGGTAAAGGTCAGGCAGTGGTGTTCAGCTTTGTCCCACCGAGAAGAAGTCCAGAAGAAAAGGATCTGCTTTCCAACCCAGCTGACAGCTCTTCAGGACTTGGTGGAAAGGCTATAGGGGAATGTGACAGGGACAGGGAAGCCTCAACTTTTTGCAGGACAGTTCCTGGGCTTCGTCTCTTCCCAGGCTGCCCCCTCACCTGCAGCATGAGCCACCACTGGGAGGCTGAGGATAAACCTCGGGGAAATTCAAAGAAAGAACAGGCATTTTAAGGGGGAAGAACATCCAGGGTTGTCACACACGAAGAAATATTTTTGGAAGGACACAAACCCTCTCAGAGTTACACTACAGGGCTGGAGCACCTCTGCTATGGAGACAGTTGGGATTGTTCAGCCTGAAGAAGAGAAGGCTCCAGGAAGAACTTAGGGCCCTTCCAACACCTAAAGAGGCTACAAAAGAGCTGGAGAGCCTGGAGTGACAGGATAAAGGGGAATGGCTTTGACCTGGAAGAGGGTGGATTTAGGTTAGTTATCAGGGAGAAATTTGTCCCTGTGAGGGTGGTGGGGCAGCTGTGGCTGCCCCTGGATCCCTGGAAGTGTCCAAGGCCTGGTTGTCAGGGCTTGGAGCAGCCTAGGATAGTGAGAGGTATCCCTGCCCATGGGAGAGAGGCTGGAATGAGATGAGCTTTGATCCAAACTAAACCACTCTGTGATTCTAATATTATCCCAACAGCAGTTCAGGATGAATTTGGCAGAAGGAGGGGTAGAGGGATAAACTATCCAAGAGGTGCTCATTCTGGGGCAGTTTGGTTTTGTTCCTCCTTTGTTTGCTTGTTTTTCACAGCTTGCTCTGGGGCACATTCCTGGGACTTGCTGGAGAGGAATAACTCGGAGTTGATCCTCACCTTTGATGTCATCACTTCCCATCACTTCCCACATTTCAGAGCCCTACACAGCTCCCCTGCTCGGGGCTGGAATTAAAAAAAAAGTGTAAATTCGAAGACAGACCTCAGTCAGGCCCTGGGACTGGGATTGACTTCCTCCACGTCTCCTGGAACTTGTCACAGCAGAGAAGCAGGGCAAGAGAAACTCAGGATGATGTTTGATTTGCCTGTCACCTAAACCCCAGGCCCTGCCCTTGCTGCTGCCAAGTGCTTAGGAGAAAAAAAAAAAACAGGAACGGATTTTTTTGTGTGTGTGTGTGTGTGTGTGTGTGTGTGTGAGTGCTTAGCAAACTGGCTAATTTAAAACAATTACGCAACAGCTAATTAAAATCATCTCTGTGTCCTAGGAAGGCGACTGGCCAGGTACTCAGCATGAAGCTGAGTTTGGCTTTTTGGAGCAGTGTCTTGTTAAAAGCCTTCATCCCATGGTGGCAGCGGCTGGACCCATCCTGGTGTGCCTGTGGAGAGTGGCTGATGGCCTTCCTGAGTGAGTCCTCCCTGTTCCTCCCTCTCTTCCTGCCCGCCTCAGCTCTGCGACCTACCTGAGGCACCGGCTGTGCTTTATGAAGTCTAAAATTTTCAACTGGTTGTGTCTTTCCATGCAAACTCATTAGACACTATTTACACCCGCTGCAGCTGTGCAGAGAGAGGTTTTGAACTCTGGCATTCTACAGTAGGCTTTGTTTCTCATTTACATTTGCATATTAAAGTGTTTGCCTGAAATAGGCTATTGAAATTAATTCAGGATTAATTGGTGTCTTTATCTCATTAGGACAATCTAATTTAAGGATGATGAAATTGTTTAGCCTCCCGTTTGCATAATTAGATTGCTTTGAATTGCTGTCATTATTGTGCTCTTTAGCATCATCTGTAGGCCTCAAACAGACAAGAGTTTCAACCTCATAAAGACCAATCATGTGTTACAGCAGAGAGCTGTTAACCCCTTTTAACCCAAACTCCCTCCAATGCTGAAGCACAATGGGGTGGGTGCTCTGCGGCACGGTGGGATGCAGAGGTCTCCACATGCCTGTCTCGGGGCATCCCCTCTTCCCCTGGACACGCTAGGGCAGCCCCAGGAGCTGCTTGCAGACAGCCCTGTTTCACCTGGCCTTCCCAAGGGAGGGGCAGCAGCTCTGGGGGAGGCTGGTGGAACCCTTCCCTGTCGCCTGGGGCTGTGGGCTGCTCCTCCCGAGGGGCTGAGCAGAGCCAAAAGCGCTGGCTCTCCCTCTTCCATCCCTGAAAAGGGCTGCTGGGACCACACTCGAGGGCTGCCTGATCCCACCCCTCGGCATGGCCTTAAGGAAATCCCACGGGCTGATGGCAAAGACAGCTGGGGATGGTTGGGCTTCCCCTCTGGCGGAACAGGGGCTGCAAGGGCTGCTGGTGGCCACAGGTACCACGGTGTTTTCTCCCCTCCAAGGACTTTACCAAGCTCCATCCTCTCCTGTTTAGAGGCTGCTGCTGAACCTCCAGCTGAGGAGCATCTCCTGAAGATGTCCTGGCCAGCATGCAGCCCCTGGGTGTGGTACAAACACACCTCTTCTGCTTCTCTCCCCTCTGCGCTTACCTGGACGCTAAGGGAGAGAGCAGACCTGCCCAGCCCTGTGCTCTGGGAGTGTGCACATGAGGAAATACCACCAGTACCCACTGGAAGAGCAAAGGGAAGAGAATCCCATCTCTGGGGCTCATTCAGTCCAACTCCACCACCCAGGCACAGTGACTCAGAACAGGTGACACAGGAAGATATCCAGGTGAATTTGGGATGTCTCCAAAAAGGGAGACTCCACAACTTGCCTGGGCAGCTGTTGCAGTGCTCTGCCACCCTCAATGTAAAGAAGTTTTTCCTCATGTTGGGGTGGAATTTCTCTCCGTTTAGTTTATGGTCGGTGCCCCTCAGCAAGGAGCAGCTGTAGGGCCAAATCTCTAAGCTGGGGCTGCAATCAGGGTGGGGATTCCCCGCTGCTCAACACATCACCAGTGAAGGTGCACCAGGGAACACAAGGAATGGGGTTGCAAGGGCAGTGTGTGTGTGTGTGTGTGTTCGGGGGTGTGAGGGGTGTGGGGGGTGCGTGTGCAGGAGACATTGGAGTGCTGCAGCCATCCTGAGGATCCTCCACAGCCCACGAGGGACACATGGCCTCCAAACAGCTCTTCACCTGCTTTCCAGTGCCACCTTCCCCTGCCCCAGCTCCCTGCCCATCCGGGGGATCTGGGGACATGTGGGCTGGAGCAACCTGGAAAGGGGCATCCCCAGTCAGCAGTGGCTCCTGACAAAGGGAACCAGCTCAGCATCTCCAGCTAAGACCTGGCTTCCCCATGAGTCTCTCCATTACAAAACAGCCTGTTCAGCCACACAAATGATCCAAAACGTGCATCTCAGAAGTACTTTTACATGACAAAGCATCCCACAGCATTGCATCCGGCTTCCTTGCTAGCAAGGAGGACCATGGCCTTGTGCATTCCCCCCCTGTACCGGCCCAAACTCTCTTTCCAGATGGCTGCCAGAAGCCGGTAGCCACCAGAGCGCCTGAATCCAGCCCTGGAGACGCTCCCCGGGCACCGAGAGCAGGAAGGGGGTCGAGATGGCAGCTCAGTGGTGGCTCCTGGGGCCGCTCTCCGTCTGTCCTGGCTCAGCTCAAGGCGAGAGCCCTGCTTCTCATTAGCGGGCGGCGGACTCCGGAGGCGGGGGCTGCGCCAGGCAGGCTGCTTCGCCAGTCGCTTCACGTACCCGAACATCTGGTTGTGTCTCATCACAGTGCAAATTTATGACCCTGGAAACAACATGTTGATGATGCGCTGGGAAGAGGAGCTGGAGCTGTAATCCTGTGTCCAGAGTGGGGACGAGGGGAATCGCCGCGCAAGGACTTGGGCGGGGGGGAGGGAAGAGGTGAGGAAGGGCAGACCTGCGGTTCCACAGGTGTGCATGGAGGGGGCAGAGCTCCTGATGGTGCAGAACAGCAATATTTGTCACTCTCAATCTCTCTCCTCTGGGGAAAAAAAATAAAAAATGCAAATTCAGCAGCAGCAGCCAACTTTGTGCAACTCCGTCTCGATGAATTGCTGACTTCAAACCAGCCAACAGGCAGGAAAGCTTAAAGAAAATAGATGAAAGATTTTATTTGAATGGTTTGAAAGGCAGAGTTTCCATTCACAGTGACTGGCCAGTTACACTTTCCATTTTATGGTTAAAATTATACAGACTTTTACAATTATTTGAAATGGAAATGACAAGATCGCGTTCCAAGTCCTCCGAAGGGAGCTTTGTTTGCCAAGGATAAGTAAATGTTTCATTCTTTTTTCCAGAGATCAAATATATCAGTTGAACCAGAACGGAGTGGGACTCGGGAAGTCTTGTTTGCAGGTTCACACCAAAGATGTTTCAAGTTTTCAGCTTAGCCCAGACAAGTGTTTTTAGTTACATTGCTTTGTTGCTGCAGCGGAAAGAAAGAAATCCAGCTCTTTCCATCACAGTTAGGCAACCAATGAAGAAAAAATAAAACCCTAAGAGTCACTGCAAAAGAAAGATCTTAGTGTGGGAGAAATAAAGAAAGCTTGCCTGAACCTTTATGTATTTTAGATCCTTGGTATCGTTACCAGGTCTTCTAATATATGGGAGAGGACAATCCCTGTATGATGCCATAGATACATATATAAGTGTGTCTAGCACAGGGAAAAACAGGGAGAATGAGAAGGCATGACCAACAAAAGCTAGGATGCTGTTCAAGAAGGGTGGGATGAAGTTTCTTCCTTAGCTGTCCAACAACTCCATAGCACAAGTGCCAGCTGGGAAGAGATAAGGAACCAAAGGTCACACTGGACCATGGGCAAAGGAGATTCCAACTGGTGCAAAAAGTGCCACTGCTCCTCAAAGAAGATGGAGCACAACTGGAGCAAGCCTGGAAAGGAGACGTGAGGGTGCCTGGAGGTCTGGGAAACACAACAAACTTGGAGGGGAAACATGATGCAAGCACACCTTTGAATACACCAGTGGTTCTTCTTCCTGTCGTCAGCGGGAGATGCAAAAGAATTCATAGCCCAAAACAACTCCAGGAAACTGGAGGTGAGCCCTCAGGAAAAGCTGCTGGTGGCTGGGCACACAGCCCGGAGTATCCACAGCATGGCAGAGGCACCTGGAAGCAGCGCAAACACACTTCCCATCGCCTTCCAGCATGGCCTGCTTGTGAATCCACGTGGCTTTCAGTGGACACACGAGTCCAGGCAGAGAAATCTGAGTGGAGCGGCCCAGCTCTGGCTGGTTTCTCAGCCCGTGGTGTGGACAGCTGTGGCGAGCACTGGCACAGCTCCCCAGCAGCCTGGCTTACCTTCCCCCACTACCCTGGCACGGAGGTCTTAAGCAAGGACATTGAGACCACTGGCAAATGGTTCTTGCCCTGTTCTCTCCATAGCTGTTGATCTCTAGAGAACAGCTTTTCTTCCCTAGCTTTGGAATTGCTGCAGGCAGAGGAGACATGGCTCAGACTGCAGGCTGCTCAGGAAGCAACTACTGTGTAGGAGCAGCAACTATCCAAAGGACAAATCATGCCTCTGGCATCTGCTGGAGCATTGGGATCCTGACAGCAGCAGCAGAAAGCAAACTCTTGCCATGAGTCACAAAAGGGTCCAGAAGCCTTTGAGCAGGAACCTGTGAGAGCTTTAAGTGCTCTTTGGTGGAGATGCAGCATGCTGTCAGCAAACCTAACCTGAGTAAGGGACAGGATAAATGTTCTGATATGGAGTAGAGAGCTTTGAGCTCCAAGCCAAGTTGTGACCAGTAGTAATCTGCAGTTAATACAAGTTGCCCAGATAGGTGGTGAATGCTCCATCCCTGGAAAGATTCAAGGCCAAGTTAGACAGAGTTTAGAGATTCCTTACAAACTGAAGATGTCCCTGCTCATTGCAGTGGGGTTGGAATGAGAAGGCCTTTAAGGTTCCTTCTAACCCAAGCTGTTGTGTGAACCTGTGATTCTGTGATTCTGTGATTCTGTGATTCTATGACTCTGTGATTCTGTGACTGTGATGTGCAACCAATACCCACAAACAAAACCTTGGGGCTGTGGGGAAGAACCCAGGTGTGGCTCACCATCCATCAATGGCCCAACACAAATCTCTGCAGTGGAGGAGGACCTCCCCACATCCTGGCTCCAGGCATTCTGCTGGATGAGGAACACAATGCCATGGATTTGGAGGGGCCACACCATCCCTTGCCTCAGTCAGAGCCTCTCTTGGGGGATTAACAGGGACCAGACATAGATTTATAGCCACCACTTCTGTCAAGCCCATGTGCTTCAGCCTGTGTGGTTCAGCTCCTCTTCCCTAGAGGACTTTGTTAGAAGAGTTCAACAACAAATCTTTCTGTTTGCTTGTGGGATGGTTTTTAGGAAGAAAAAAGAAAAAAAATTGAGAAGGAAAAAAAAATAAAAGAAAAAAGGGAAAAGAAAAAACCGTGACCCCTCAGGCAAGTGAAGTAAAACATTTTCTTCAGCCTTGAGAGTTTGAAAGAAAAATGCAAACCAACCAATTTCTAAACAAAAAGTCTCTTCAAATTAGAAAAATCAGGCAGTCCCCTTAAACAATGTTGAAATAAAATCTTAGAACTTTTTTAAATCCTGCACACATCCACATAGCCATACTTATGGATGCTGCTTTTACCCCACAGGAAGGGACCCAGCAAAACCCACCCAAATGAGGAGAGCTCCTGGGTCCTCCCAGCTCACACTGGGGGAAATGTGCTCCCACACTTCACTCAGGTCTCATCAGTGCAAGAGAAGGGTCTGGAAAATGCCAGTCCTGGCAGCAACAGGATGATTTGCACCATCAACCGGGGCAGAGGGAGACTGAGTCCCATGCTGGAACCCACAGGCTCTCTCCTGCCAGAAGGGAAGTGCCAGGCAGGAGCTGCAGCTCAGAGAGCTGCCCAAGGACCACAAACCCATTGATCTTCTCCTGACCATGCCAGCACCCGGGCAGGTGCCCCCAGGAGTGTCCCCAGCCCCTGGCAGTGCCCAGAGCTGGGGGTGAGCACACTGAGCTGTGTCCCTCGCCTTCAGTCCATGACTCCTGACCCTCGCAGGTTATCGGTCCCGTAATGCTTCCGAGTGTCAATCAGGCCTCTCCTTTGATCACTGTTATAATCAGATACAGCACTCCAGCATGGATTATTAAGTTTTAACAGTTGACACATCATTTCTGATACCATAATCTGGCAGCACTTTACAATAAGTGACAGGTCCTCACTAATTCCTTTTGTATTCACTGTAGCAACGTTAATCATGAGTGATGAACTTTGCGTATTCATATGGATGTAATAGGCAGTTCCCAAGGACTGAGACTGTAATTTAGCTTTAACCTAATGGGCACTGATTGTAACAATAAGTAATTATGTCAGCTAAATGCAGTGTTGATGGCAATTGATGACAGCACAGAAAGCCACGACACCATTTTGGAACTAAGCTTGGAATAGTCATTTGTAAAGCCATAACGGCCAAGACTGGGAACAATGTGTCCTCTCCTGTGCATCCTATCATCCAGCTACCTTCAGCCTGGGGAGGACAGACCCAGCTGTGACAAACACCCTGTCAGCTCCCTGGTTTACTGTTCTGGCAGCTAATTTCAGGGTAGCCAAAATTCCAACCTGCTAGATGGATGGGATCAGAGAAAAAAGAAGAGAGGCACCTCATCTAAAATGGGATATTGGGATCAATCCCCTGGATCACCTTCAGGTCCTTTGGGCAAGTCACACCAGGGGACACCTGGCCAACATCTGGCAATGTCACCTTTCCACAGCTGCTGGCTCTGTCCCCAGACAGCAAAGTGGGGCCAAGCTGCAGAAGACCTGAGTCCAGCGCTGAGCCCAGAGGCAGCTGAATTCAGCAGATGTACAATCAGGAGGTACAATCATTCTCAGGCCTGAGAAGTGTGCTTGATAACCTAAACTACAGCATAAGTACATCCAGAAAAAGGTGCTCTTCTATTACCCAGAAGGGCTGGTGTGACCTCTTTTTGGGTTAGAGAGGAAAATGAGGATGGGATATTTTTAAGCCAGAATATTTGGATATGAATTGCTTTCTTTAGGAAGGGGAAGCGTGGCAAAGTCATAAAATTAATTCTGTTAATGACAGGAATAAGACTGTAAGTGCTGGTATCATCTTGAAAGGGTGATTTGTGCTGCCAATAAGAATCCTGCTTCACTGTAATCATGAATGTGGTCAAAAAATGTTCAGAAAACATGAAGTAGTGATAATGAGGTAGAAAGGATGCCTTCAAGGAAGCAGTTTTGGGGGGCTCCCTAAGGATGATGTCCCTGTCCCTACCAGACTATGACAAGAGGTTCTCTTCCTTGACATCAGCAGGACCTTTAGGGAAGCAGCAATAAGTACTTATTACAAAATGCACAGCTTAATATCCCAGATTATCTATTTACTTACTATTGTAAATAATTTCTTAAATTCAAAACAATTTTTTGTCGTTGCTGTTGTTGTTGCTGCGGATGGTTGAGTGAATTTAAGAGAGGTTGGATAAATGCCTCCTGGTGTTGCATTAAGCTTGTGGCAATCACACCAATGGTCCAAAGTGTGGATAACAGTGAGTTTGGGCAGGCAGCTGCCTGCAGGCCATGCTTACCCCGTGGATGAGAACAGCCAGAAAAGGGTCATGCTGGACTTGAGGGTCTTGCAGGATGCTTTTGGTATCACAGGTCTCTGTGATAGGGAAAAATATTCTAGGATACTATGGAATATTCATGGAATGGCTTGGTTTGGTTTGGTTTGGTTTGGTTTGGTTTGGTTTGGTTTGGTTTGGTTTGGTTTGGTTTGGTTTGGTTTGGTTTGGTTTGGTTTGGTTTGGTTTGGAAGGGACATTAAAGCTCATCCAGGTCCCACCCTCTGCCTTGGGTGTGGGCATTTTCCATCAGACCAGATTGCTCCATCCAGCCTGGTCTAGAACACCGCCAGGGATGGGGCAGCCACAGCTCCTCTAGGCAACCTCTGCCAGGGCCTCACATCCCTCACAGGGGAGAATTTCTTCCTAACATCCAGTCTAGACTATTCTCTGTCAGTTTAAAGCCGTTTTTCTTCCCCATGTGGCCATCCATACACAATGCCAGAGCCCAGCTCACAGGAGAGAGACACTCGTGGGGGAGCTTGAGAGCACAGATGAGACAGGTCTGGTGACTGTACTTTTAGAGGTTGAAATCTCCCTGGCAGAAGGCAGCAGGGCAATGATGTGCTAGCAGAGGCACGTGTGAGGCAGGGAGCTGAGTCCTGGCAGTGCCAGCCCTAAGGAGCGGCAGCCCAGCAGCACTTCCACTCACTCAGGGAGCAGGAGCAGAGCCGTGGTGGCATGAGCCAAGTTTTTCAGCAGAGCAGATGCAGCAGCAAGGTTTCGGTGTCCTCCTGGGACCCCAAGACGTGCAAGGTGGGCACTTTAAAATGGGCCATTTGTTGTGGTTTGTCCCAGAGTTGCCTTGTGGAAGGGAGACATGAGCAAGAACCACAGTGCAGATGTCAGGCTGCCCTGACGGAAGGAAGGTCCCACTGGTGAGGAAACCACTGTGGAACGCATCACAGCTGAGGAGAAATCACCTGAAGCCTCACAAAGATCCTAAAGCACTGACATCCATCCCTCACCTTGGGATTGGCCGAGAATCAGCCCAAAGCACCTGCCACAGGGAGTGGTGTCAGTACAGCAAAAACCACAGACAAATTATGGTGCTTTCTCTTGATGACCAGGTTCAAAGCCAAAAATAGCTGCCTTAAGTCCCTGATTTCAAGAGGTTCACTAAAACACCCGAGATGAAGAAGCTGTTATTGCTGAAAATGCTGTGGGGATGGGCAGCCACAGGCAAAAAAGCCTCCCAATAATTGCAGATGTGCTCTTGGGGGGATCACTACTTCTGATACCACACAGCCAGCTGAGCTGAAGCAAGCAGCAGCAACCCTCACCAGCATCAGCCCTCCAGGAGGTGGGAAGATGAGAAGGGGTGCTGCTGGCAGCGGATCAGCCCGCTGATGATGGAGAAGACAACATTCCCCACCTCACTGGCTAGCCGTGCTGCTGAGAGGGGCTTTCATCACTGCTGTAATCAGTGCTGAAATGCACTGCCACACACAGCCACCGAGACCAGGGCATGAGAGGAGCTGGGGAAAATATGGGAAGGGCCCTTGAAAATGACCAAGCTGGAGAAAATCACAGGAGTGAGGTCTGCAAGGGGAGTGAGGACAAGGGGTGGACGCCAGCAGTGACACGGGGCTGGCACACCCAGAGTTGCAATCACCTAATGCAACAAGCTCTCTGCAGCAACTCCTTACTCCAGACACACTTGGCTGGGATGCAAGTTCCCATCCCAAACTAAAGCAAGGCCAGAGCAGACCCTGGAGGAATCAGAGGCTGCTGAGAGCAGCTTGTTCCTGCTGGGATTGAGGGGACCCCTTGGCACAATCAGAGCAGGAGTATCACACTCAGCCCTGCAGCATTCACAGCCACAAGTGCATTTAAACGTTTCTAAATGAGACTGGGAGTACGAGGAGCAATACCTACAGCTCAGAGCTCCTGAAGGCACGCCCAGGGACATGCCAGGGCTCTTGTGGCTGGTTCGAGCTGGCAGTGCTGCCGATTCACCTCCTTACCCCAGCTCAGCGTGTCTGTGATTGCAGAGCATCCTCACTGCCAGCATCAGTCAACACCCGGCGGTGCGACAGCACCCGAAAAGTCCCAGTGCGCGAGCTCCTCCTCGGATGGCTGCAGAGTCATTCCCCGCTCCCCCTGGCCGTGGCAGGTGATGCCGGTGGAGGGGGACCCAATTACCGCTTGTCACTGCCCCGCCACGGTGCGGGCGTCAGGCCGGTGTCAGAGCTGTGACACGCACCATGACAGAGCTGTGACACACACCGTGACACCGCTGACGTGGTGCAGGGGAGCAGGGGGTGATTGGCAGCCCCAGGCGAGCGGTGCCCAAAGCGGGAGCCGTCCGCAATTAGCGGCGCCGGAGCGATTCTACCTCCCCGCGAGAGGGGGACAGGAGACAGCAGCTCCTTGTGGAGGGATGCTGAGCACCGCCAGGATTCCTGCCCCAGACACGCTCCGGATGAGGGGCTGCCACGCGGGGAGCGGATGGCTCGGCTGGTCCCGGGGAGGTGGGCAGTAAATCCCGACCGGCAGCAGCCTCGGAGCCCGGTGCTAATGACACCAGCTCGTCACAAGTTGAACTGTCCCCCCTGCAGCAGATGTGACAGGCCCGAAGGAACCAGGTACCTACCATGTCCCTGCTTGCTCTCACACAAAAGTGACAACTGGGACAGGTAATAAAAGTCCAGGCCAAATCCTTGACAGAGATCTGATGGCTCCGGCCGGCTCAGGATGCTCTTCCCTCCCTGCCGGCATCCTTTCTGATAAATAGCCGCCCCATCAGGAAGAGCAGCCGGCCAGAACATGCCCCCAGGTGCTGGCAAGAGAGCTCAACAACACCCCCTCCTCGCTTCCCTTCAGCTGCCCTAAAGGCTCTCGTCTCCTGCATTCTCAGGGGGGAAACTGAGGCAGGGCTCAGCATCCTCTCCCTGCCGCCCCATCTCTTCAGCCAGGCGCAAGGAGCCAGCCTTGGAGCACTGACAGAGCCCAAAGCCTGGCTCAGACATGTCCAGCAGCTTCCTCTGGCCACCCACAAGTCTTCCTGCCAGGCGGTTCTTAGCCAGCTAAAGCCAAACCTCTCTCCCATCACAAGCCCTCCTCGATGCTTCTTTGCTGCCTGCAACCCCTCATTTCCTCCGTAGCCCAAATTACACCCCAGAAAACAGAGCTGTGGTGGTTTCGCTGAAATAAGAAAGCAGCAACAGCATCAGGTTGCCAGAGGCTGGGATGGGGTCACTAGCGCTGCTCTGCCAGCTCAGCAGCTGGTGCACAGGGATGGGTGAAGGATGGGCTACAGCCTCGAGGTCAGCAGCAGCGGAGGGTCCTGGCTGCTGTGTGCAGCCAAATCCTTCCCAGTGCCAGCTGGGATGCAGGGCAGCTCTGTGCCCCAGCTGCATTCCCTCTGCTCTCAGGGCTGTCTGTGCAAGCCATGAGATCAGGGAAGTGCTCTTTCCTCCTGGCCTGGGTGGATCTGGGCAGTCACTGACCCATGACTAGAGCTGACCCTCCCTTTCCCACCGGATAAACCTCCCCTTCTGCTGCTCAAACACCTGTAAACTCTGCTTCATTCTCAGCAGCAAAGCCTCCTGCATCAAGCATGCACATCTGCTCCCTTGTTACTGACCTGAATTCTTTTTTCACATCAAATTGGAGCAGCAGACTAATTTTTAGGCTGGCTTTAGGCTCTCTCATCCCTCCTTTATTCTCTGTCTGCTCCAGCTCTTCCTTCCTGGGAAAGCTCTGAGGATATTTCTTCTCCCATGGGTCTGTAGCAAACCATCATTTGGTACCAGGAGGAAAGAGCTGGATTTCCATCATGGTATCACGTTGTTTCCAATTCTGTCACAAGCCCTGAACTTCTGCTCTTCTTGTTTAAGCCTCAGGAGATGCAGCTTTGAGACAAGGGGAGGCTGCCTACCCAAAAATACAGCTTCTAAAAGGCACATGAAAGGAAACAGAGGGTCAGAAGCATTGGGGGGCTGAGAAAATCCCCCTTCCAGGCAAGAGCTGCACTGCTGGAGGCCACATCCCTGAGAGTCACAGGAGGTGTCAGCTGGTGCTGCTGCCCCCACTGCACTGGGGATAAATAAGGAACTTTAATCTCCCAGAATTCACACCAAAAGCTGGAAGTTTGAGTGAGCTCAAAGGCAAAGCTTGTCACTCCCATAAAACCTCCCTCTCCACACTTTTGCTTCCCTGCAGGACATCTCCCAGCTGGCAAACCTCTCGGCCAGTGTGGACCCAGCTGAGATAACACCAGGTTTCCAGCAAGGGGGACGCTCCTCTAGCGCAGGGCAAGCAGCTGAGGCGCTGTCAGGAGAGACAAAGGCGCTGGCAAATTTTGAGAAATGCCTCTCATTATTTACAGAATGACACAAGAAAACTTCAGACTGAAACAAGAAAGGCAATTAGTTTCCTGTATGGAAACAAAGAGACATCTGTGCCAAGTATGCTAACATATACACAAGGGGCAGGTATACAGTACATGAGGAATTTCTTCCAGCTGCAAATCCACCCCCAAATTCTCAAGTCAATCTTGAGTACTATGATGCTCAGCAATCCTCTTAAAAGTGTCCAGATGCTTTAATAACTTAATTCTAATCTTCTCAGACACCATTTTCCATTTAACTGCTGAAGCACTGGAATAAGACAGAGGGGTCAGGTGTGAGGAGTGGGGAATAGCAGGTCTGTTTTGGAAGTCTGAGAATCCAGTTGTGCTGGTCCTGAAATTATCATGGATTGTACAGGGTGTGCCATGCACTGTGTGGACACAGAAGTGGTGAGCAGGTTTATGTGCCACAGAACACTGCTGGGACTCAGCCTCAGTGGCGTTGGACTCGAGGCTGGACCTTGCAAATAGAATCATGGAATGGTTTGGGTAGGAAGGAAAATGAAAAATCACTTTGTTTCAAGGTCCCTACCGTGGTCAGGGACACCTTCCACTATCCCAGGGTGCTCCAAGCCCCATCCAACCTGGCCTTGGACACTTCCAGGGATCCAGAGGCAGCCCCAGCTTCTCTGGGCACCCTGTGCCAGGGCCTCACCACTCTCACAGGGAAGAAATTATTCCCAATATCCAATCTAAACCTGTCCTGCTTCCGTTTAAAGCCAATGCCACTTGTCCTGTCACTCCATGTTGCTAGAGATGAAGAGCTGAACTTCCCTGGTGGATTGGGCTGTGGGGTACACAGCTCAGGCTGCGCCAGATGCATCCAGACCCCACCAAAACCAGCTTGCTTTTGTGCTAAAAATGCTAAAAAGAGCTTGAGGTCTCCTTGCTGCATGTCTCGGCTCCTCCAGAATTCCCATCTCAGCCAGCTACTTTTCAGACAACACTTTCTCAAGATTGCTTTAATCGAAGGGAGGAAATTTTGGTGACACTTTAATACATAAAGTGCCTCTCATTTTCTCTGTGCCGAAAAGCAGAGCTTTCTAACACGCTTCCCGAGTTAACACCAGGTGTTAAACAGACGCACACGTTGTTTTAGCAGGAGCCCACGTTCTATAATAGGCTTTCTCTCTAACAGCTTGATATAGCCTCTTCCATTAAGCATTTATTGCTAATGCTTTGTAAAGTGTAACATGCTATATATGCTATCAAAGAATGGATCTGCCACGTCCTCACCCCCGAGTAATGAAACACTTATGAACGGAACCGTGGGTTAGAGAGTTGTGAATTAAGTTTAATCTCAGGGAGATCATCCAGAGCTCTGTCAGTATATCCCAGCACGCTGGCAGCAGGAGGGCTGGGATCCAGCCCTTGTGGAGCCCTCCTTGCTTTTGCTTTGGAGAAGTCCTTGGTGAAAGTGCTGCCCAAACAAGAGTTTGCCTAAATACCACCAGACTGATGGAGAGCTTGAGCTCTTCCTCAGAGGGACTCCCAGAGAGCCACATACCCTGATTAGTGACTCTCTAATAATTCAGTACAAACCCTGGTAGTTTGGGGAACCCTTTTAGGTGACATACACCTCCAGCTGAGCATTTTCATATTTTTCCTTATTATTCAGTAAAAAGAAATTTTTTTTTTTTATTTATTTTTTTAATAGAGCAAGCTGCCTTCCCCTGGCAAGCAGCTGGGGTTTTTACACAATCCTTGCCTAGATAAGGGCACAAGGAGCAATCACTTGATACTACGGGGTAGAGCCATAAAAGAAAGTGGTGTCAAGACTGTTCCTTTGGAAAGAGAAATCATCTCAATATCTTCCCTCCTGCTGGTCTCACCCTCCCAGGGATCTATTTATACTCACACTGCTGCACAGCAAGCCCTGCCTTTGTTCCTTTTCCCTGCAAAAGCAAGCCCCAGAACTCCAAAGCCATTGCCCTGCAAACCCTGCAGCAGGATCCTGGCTGAAGGCAGGAGTGAGACTTCTGGTTGGTGCAAAGGATTCACCTTTTTTACACCCATCTGTCCCCTGGCATTCGGTGGCATTGAGACAACCAAGGTCTGTGCATGTCCTCAAGGATTTAATTTACACATTTTGGGGTGGGACTGACCTTAGGCTGTGTTGGGATGGGGTGTTTTTAGTTAGGGATAACTCAGTTTTCATGGGGCAAGGATGAAGAGTATCCTGGTCTTCAGCAGCACTTGCCAAGCTCACGACAGCTGGGCTTTTGCCCCACATCATGAAATTCATAACCACTAGCTTTTTCCAGTGTCAGAGCTAAGTGACAAACCCAAAACCTCAGTGACAGTTCTGGGGTGAGCCAAATGGCAAGGCAGTTTGGATGGTCTGGGATCTGGCACCCGATTCAACATGCTTCTGAACAAAAGAACTGAGTGCCTGGGTCTCCCCCACAGAAAAACCCCTCAGGTTCTGTGTGGTGAAGAAGCCAAGTCCTGTGCCTGTAAGGTCTTTCTCCACATTACTGAAATAAAACCACCCACTGTGGGTCACATCAGGCTCCCCCCAGCCCAGCCAGCCCTTGCGCACCCAAGATGTGTCACCTTGGGACATTCTGCCCCTTAGGAGGAAAGAGCAATGAGGGGCAGCCGTGTTGCTTCCACAGAGACCAAGAGCTGCACAGGCTTCAGGAATAAAGCACTCAAAGGGCTCATGAAGTTTCTGTTTGTGTCCCCTGACACAGGAGGGACACAGGGATGGCCACCATTCATGAGTGATATCCCAAAGGGGGTCCCACACACACACATTTGTCGCCCTGATTTTTGTAAGACTTTCTAAGCCTTCTGATATTTACATATTTGTGAAGAACTTTCTCGCACACTTTCTGTAAACACCTCAGTGTTTTTGCATTCCTTCATAGAGGAGGAGAAAAATTGATGGACTGTTTGTCCAGCGTCTTTGGAGAGGTGGCACTGCCACCGTCCAATCCACTGTCACTTTTGGAAAACTATAAATACTGGAGTCAAAAAAAATAAACCTTCTTCTCCTCTGTTCTGATCACCTGAGCAACAGTGTGTGTCTGTGTTCTTTCGTGTCCTATAGCGACACACACTCTCCTGGGTCCAGCAGCATTGGGATACTCGAGTTCCTCACATAACTGAAGTAAAACAGGGCAGCTGAGTTAATGCAGAGACAGAGCACATTTGGAAGAGATGGAGAGGTTGAACCTTCTTACCATGTGCAAAATCCCTTCACATTTTAAAAACGTTTAAGAGAGGAGACCTCCATGGACGACTGCTCCTTGTCCTGGAAGTCAAATCAAAAACGAACACACAGTCGTGTGTGTTCCCCCTCTTTGGATGATGCATTTTCTAAACTTCTTCCAAGTGTTTCCAAATGAACAGAGGGAAAAGTTCATCCCAGGCTGACATTATCAGTGTTGTTAACACTCATGGCAGGCCCTCCCAGGGCCTCTTGGCCCAGCAGGCCCTGCACAGGCACAGAGGGCCCCATGAAATCTCCCTGGCTGTCACTCCCTGAGCCCAGTGAGGGTCTTGGTGAGGCATCCATGGAGTTTCTCCCATGACAGTCTCCATTCTTCCCGGTGCCCGTGGTTCCCTTTGTGTTTACGATAACACAGGGATGCTTTATTGCATTTCGCCCGCCCGCTGCCATGGCAACCGGCAGTTGCTGCGTGCTGTAAAAATAACCCTCCTTCTTTGATAGATTTCACTTGAGTGAAAATAACCCTTAAAAATAGGTTGAAATTTCCATACTAACTCTGCCAGGAGGTTCCAGGGAGGTGAGAATGAATTCCTCCAGCCTTGGCACCAAGCTCCCAGAGAGGAGCCCGTGAAGATGCTTTTTGGGAGCCCCCACTAGCCTGATCCCCTAGGGTTATGGTGGCGGTGATGACATAGAATCATGGAATGGTTTGGATTGGAAGGGACCTTAAAAGTCATCTCGTTCCAGCCCCTTTGCCATGGGCAGGGACACCTTTTGCTAGATTCAGGGCCCCATCCAACCCAGCCTTGAACACTCCAGGGAACGGGGCAGCCACAGCTTCTCTGGGCAACCTGTGCCAGGGCCTCAACATCCTCACTGGGGAGAATTTTTTCCTGAACTTATTCTCTGTCAGTTTGAAATTAATCCCCCTTGTCCTTTCTCTAAACACCCTTTTAAAGAATTCCTCTCCATCTTTCTTGTAGATTTCCTTCAGGTACTGGGTGGACAAAATTAGATCAGCCCAAATCCTTCTGTTTTCCAGGCTGAACAATCCAAATTATCTCAACCTTTCCTCATAGGAAAGGTGTTCCACCCCTCTAATCATCTCAGTGGCCTTCCCTGGGCTCACCCGAGCAGGGCCAATGTCCTTCCTGTGCTGGGGACCAGAGCTGGGTGCAGCAATGCAGGAGAAAACACGGACATGGGAAAAGTGCCATGTCCACTGTCATTACATGGCCCACGGTGCCATTTCTGCTCAGCCAGAATGGATGGGCCAGTGGATGTGGTGGATCTTCTGGGTTTCTGTAAAAGAAGAGGTGGTGTCCCCTCAGTGGCTGTTTGGGGTCTAGTTGGGATAAAGCTCAGCTCCATCTTCTCAGCTCCTGCACACCACAGCCTCAAAAAAAAAGGCTCTTTCCTTCTCCAAGGCACAGGGACCGTGGAAGCTGGTGCTGTCCATCAGCACATTTCACAGCTGGCCATCAAGAATCCTCTTGGGTTTTGGACAGATAGATCAGAGTGCATGAACATCCAGCACTGGATCTGTTCCCCCAAGAAAAGCTCTGCTCCTGCCTGGGAGAGCTGTAATGGCCATTTCTCCACAGGCCCCATGCCCAGACTCCTGGAGCAGCAATGCTGTGAGATTCACGGCTGATGCTGGGAGAGGCTCAAGTCTCCTTCCCTTGCTCCACAGCACCTGTACTGGTCCCAGCCAGCAGAAATGTACCCAGAGCCCTACTCTGGGTCAGTGAGGGTGCTGCTCTCACACACACTCTTGACTCATCCCTGGCCCAAAAGGTCTTTTTCTTCTCTTCTGGCCTACTTCTTTCCCTTTTGTTCTCCCAACCACTCAACTCCTCTACCTCCAAATAAAAGCCAATTCACATTTTAGAGGTGGCCCCTGATTCCTCCCATGAGTTTAGGTGAGTCGAACCATAAGAAGTGGAGTAATGAGATTATGATTAAAAGCACACCTTGATAGTGGAGCATCCATCAAGCTGTCATAGAAATCGTATCTCGGAGGCTGCTCTCATCAATCTGACCTTTCAATTATTACCCAGAGTTCATGACTCTAAGTGTATATAATTCCTACCTCAAATCTGGGAATACACGCCTTTGGTTTTTTGGCTTGCCTTCTGAGTGGCTGTGTGAGGTCCCCTTCCCTGGCATATTAGTCATGCTTTGTGATGCAAATTTACTTAAATTAGCTCTTCCCTCACCCAAAAGTTTGGGAACAAGATCAAAACACTACCAGGGCACCTAAAGGCAGCTGTTTGAAATTTTTATCAGTATACTTTTGGCTTTTTCTCAGATATTTCAAAGCCAGTGGCCACTAAGGCCAACTCCAGGAGTGCTCCAAGCCCACACCCTGCTTTGGCTCATGTCCCTGTGGAGAGAGGAGGCTGCTCCAGCAATGTCACAGCACTTCTCCAACAACAGGGAAGGCCCCTCCAATCCAACCAAGCTCACCTAGGAATCAGCACAGATGACTTTTTCTGCCCAAACACCACCAGCAAAGCTCGGTTTTGTGAGCCACAGCTCCGGTAACAGTATTTCAGGAGCAGGATGGAGTCTGATTCAGCTTTCCACTGGCATCATTTGAGGATTCCTGTGCATATCCATAGGACCAGAGCACAACTCACCTCCAGCCAGCTCCATGCATCCCACCCCACCATCTGTCCACTCTGGGGGCTCTCAGGCTGAGATAAGGCTTGGCACCAGCCTGGCACCTCATTGGGTCCAAGTTTCACAAGTCACAGAGTTACCAAGCAATGAAATCCTCCCTGAGCCTTTTTGGGAACTCCCAGCACCTGGGAACGGTGCATCCTCCTGCTCCATGCCAGCTCTGCTAACAGAAGGACAAGAAAGAACTGGGTCTTCCTACACAGCAAGTTAGGAAGTTGTTCCTAGACTGAATAAAACAAACGAAGCCATTCGCTTTACGTTTTCCTCCAAAGGAATTCTATGTTTTTTAATAAAAGTAGGCTTCCCTGCTTTCCTTGTTTGTGACTTTTCAAAAACAAGAAATCATAACACACACATTACGGAAGAAAAGAAATCCCTGATTGGTAGAGAAAAGGGAGAGGAAATAGATATGCCTTGGTTTGGGACGTTTGACAAATCAGGCCCTGAGGGTGTTTTCTGGTGTTTGTGCATTGTAGGGTCTGTGCAGCTTTCCTGTACGCATGCCTATTGAATGGAAGATCTTTTGCAAAAAGCTCTGCACTGTTCAGGTGCCTGAACTGTGGGAATTCCCACAACTGCCTCAAAACCAACACCAGACTTCCAGTGTGACCCTCGATTCTGCAGCAAAGGTGTCCAGGTGAGGTCAGGCGGGACCAGAAGAGAGTCAAAGGCACCCTCAAAAGAGGGAGCAGCTTTTAGCAGTGACCCTGAGGCCAACACAGCATTGGGGCACTTCTCTGCTAACACCTGCTAAAACACACAGCCCTTCCCAGGGAAGCTGAGGATGGCTCCGAAACCTCCCTCCATCTCAGCCGAGCTGGCATCTCTGCAGACTCAATGCTGGGCCACTGCCATTATTGGCAAACCAGACACCTTTTCCAGGGAGAAAACACTTAGCACTGTTTAGGCACGACTATGTTTTGAAAGCCTTACAAAAGCCTGACTTACAGAAGGATTAAAGGCAAACAGCAATGCACCCCCAGTGCCCAGCTCAGTGGTGGGGACAGCCGTCCTTCAGCTTCAAGATGAGCACAGGACAAGAACTCATCAGCCACGCAGCCATCACGGTCTCTTTTTTGATGTAACACCAGTCCCAGATTCTGCACTGCAGAGCTCTGAGAACTATCCCACCAATTCCAGTTTAATGTCTCCATGGATGGGTTTTCCAAAAGCCACCCAAGAGATCCCATCTAGCTGAGAGACCAAATGCCTCTCCCTCATGGGGCTCAAAATGCACTTCAAGAGGCTGAGCCCAGCACTCACAGCCCAGATCCTCGTGCCTTGCAAACTGTTTGGGATCAGTTCAGTCTTGCTCCTGGAAGCCCAATCCAGGTTCCTCTCTGTCTGAGGAAGAGGCCAGAGAGCCACACACCGCCACTGTCCTTTTTATCCTCTCTGGCAGCCACATAAAGCAGTCTGGAGGCCACTACATCTGCAGAGCAGCCACAGATTGCTCCCTCCCAGCCCAGCCTCCACACATCTCATGCCAGCAGAATCTGATGACAGCCCCAGCTGAATCTTCTGTCACAAAAAGCAGATGAAACCTCCAATACCCCACTCCAGGTTTCCCATTCTCCCTCCAAGACCAAGTCTTCACTCTCAGGAGTCAAGTCTCTGCTGTTTAGGGAAAAATATTTCATTTGCATCTCCATCATATCCCAAAAAGAAGAGGGTGATTACAGTCATCAGCCATGGCTGCTGTATGAAACAAGCTAATGGGCTCATGCCTGTCTGACCAAGCAGTGCCCACCTCACCCAGCCCAAAACCTGTCCCTGGAGAAAGGTGGCCCCTTTGGCTGTGTCTGGGAGGGGAGGAGAGGCCACCAGTTGTGTTCCTAGAGAGAGGAAAATTCCCTCTCTCTGAGGAACTTCACTCCCACTTCACCTCCACGCTTAAAACGATGCCTCCCTTAAGGTGGTGACTGCAGTCGAGCTGTGCTGTCAGGAAGGCTCTAATCCTGTGCTAATTTATTTTATCAAATTAAAAAAACCAGCATCCATGGAACACCAGAGACCTCCTGTTCTCAGGGTCCCAGCAGAAAGCTTCATGATCCCTTTGTAGAGAGGGTTGGTGAAGGGGGTTGTTGTTTTGCTTCTTTTTTTTGCCAAGAATATAAAATTAATAAAACAGGATTAAGGGAGATATGGTTTTAACCGATTCCTTAATCCCAGAGAATAATTAATGAGAGCAATGCACTACTTGGCTTGACTCTCCCCACATTTGAATAATAAATAGCATCCCATAAAAAAAAAAAAGGGAGGAAAAAGGAACAAGAAAGTTGAGCTGTAAATTCTTAATACAAAGAACTTTTGCCATATGTACATGTGTATCACCTTCTAGTCTTGGATACAGAAAAAAAAAAAGATTATAAAGAAGGCAGAGACCAGTTTTGGCCACACACAGATGTGTTTAAGCCAAGATTTACGGGAATCTCCACACTTTTAAGAAACAAAATACCACTAAAAGTCTGCATAAATTGCCCATGCTAAGCTCTGCGTGCAAACATCAGCCAAGACTCACTTGGGTGCCGTGAACCCAGTGCAAGGTACCAACCTCCGTCAGAGCCACTCACTGTCAATATTTTATTATTCCTCTTCATTCCAATACTTGCTCTTAATTCCAACCCGCATAAATTACAGAACCTGAACTCCTGTGACTTTCATCTTTGTGTTCCCAACACTGCCATGTGCCAAGGGCTGGGCTGGAACCACCATGTGCCAAGGGCTGGGCTGGCCTGCTACAGGAGCAGCTCTGTAAGGATGTGATTTAGGCCTCTGGACTCAAACCACTGAATAATTGTTTAAGTATAAGGTTACCTGTAGGGTCTTCTGGTCAACAGAGCAAGGGGTGAGGGGTCCTCCAGCTTAGGTACCTATTTTATGGTGGGAGGAACCATTTTTTGGAAGGCCAAGGAGCCCTCTGAGGGATACATCTTAAACTCAAGTGTATCCCTACTGCCTCTCCTTGGAGATAGAACACAGCTTCCTACGGGTTACTCCAAGAATTCCCAGAGCCCGCCGTGTCTCACAAGTGTCTCTCAGCTCCTGGTCACTGCTCACCTGCCATGAGGAGTTGCTCTTCTGAGGAGTCCCAGCATGCAGATGGAAGTTTACCACCAGGCAGCTTCTCAAAGGATGGTCTCACCATTCTTTATTAATCTTCTTGACTCCACGGGGAAACAAGGACCTCTTGAGGAGTCATTTTTTAACTGATAAGCAGACACCCATAGCGGACCTATGTCAGACTTCTATGGGCCATCACCTTGACCTAGACAAGACCAGGCCAAGTCCTGTTTGGGGTGGGATGGCCTGGATCCTAGAAGGGCACCTCAGCTTTGGAGGCCCACCGCAGCTGAGCAGGCAGGAGGTCAGGGACATAAGGAGGAACATCTGAATAAACACGGCCCCATCCCTGCCTGCAGCCCTTGTTAAGGCCGGCCTCTGCTTTGAACTCCTGGCTGATGAAATGATTAATGAATGCCGTGCAGACCTCTTCCCTTCCTTCCTCTGCTTCCACCTGCCACACAGAGCAATACCAAACGAGGTGATCATGACAAACACAGCTCTAATTCTTTATTAATATTAATCAGAGGCAACCTTTCCATTGACACCAGAACCCGTGCGTGTGCTGGCAGGGAGGGGATAATGCCGCCGCACTGACATTTCTTGGGTAGGCAATTTTATTTTATTTTTATTTTTTTTTATTTTTTTCATCTCACACCTTCCCTTCCCCCCCTTTAATATGGGCGAGCGATACCTTGTACAAACAGAGGAAGGAAGAAGCTGATTAAATAGCAGAGCTGGAGCATAATGAAAGAAAAAGCCCACTGCAAACATCTGCTGATTGTTTTAAACAGGAGGCACCGGGAGGTGGATTTCAGGTGATACCACGGTGGCTTCTCTCATAATCCCAGCTAAGGCAGCATCAGGGATTTGGAGCTCAGGGTGAATTTCATCCAGTCCCTGCTGGCAGGGAAAGAGGCTTAGGCAGGATAGCAAAACTCAGTCCCATCTCGGAGCAGGGCTGGGAGAACCACAGAGACACACCACAAAGCTGCCCTGAGCCAAAAGGGGCCCTTTCCTCGTGCCACCACGCCGAAAGGGAGCTGTTATGGGCACAGTGCAATCTCCCTTGTAGGTACTCACCAACACACATTCTTGCTGTTCGTGTGTGGCTTGAGGCAGCAAGCAGAAGATGAAGGTCTCCAGGTCACCTGTAAGGTGTGCCCCTTTCCAGCTGCAGATGGGTCCTCATGAGCAGCCACTCCCTGGGATCCCACTGGAGAATCACAGATCCCTTTGGGCTGGAAAGGACCTATAAAAGTCACCCAAACTTTAGATTTGCAGGGTGAGGAGAGCTGTTTGTGGAAGAATCAAATTGGAAGATCATCCAATCCATAAGGAATGGAGACAATCACCTCTCACTCCCTACCCTAGGGGAGCTGGGCCACTTTTCTGCAGCTGGGAGGATGGTCACTGAGCACAGGCAGGCTTCCTCTGCTGCCCAGTTGTTGATTTTCCAGCTTTCCCCATCCTAATAGCCAAGGGACTGCAGGGAGAGAAGCCCTGCAGAAGAGGTTCTGAGAGAAGCCCCTGGTTCTCAGCTGAGTGCAGTTTCCCTCTCTCTGTCTCTTAAAACAAATAGATTTTCATTGAAATCAACATATCTTTCTGAATTGAATAGGTTTTCATGGGGACAATAAATTTCTTCAAAACAATGCATTTTTATTACAACATATTTTTGTTCAAACCAATACTTTTTGACAACCAGATATTAATGACCAGGCCAAAGCCATAAATTTGCCTCAAACTATGTGTTTACTCATGGAAGGAAATAATTTTTCTCATACAAATACATTTTTATTTGAATCAATCCTCTTTTTTTCTACCCCCAAAAATCAGATACACTTCTGGGAGGGAAGGGGGAAAGCTGTGTACCCAGAAAAGCCCCTTCACTTTGAGAGGGATCAAGTGCTTGTGAGGATTGTCTCACTCTCACCTTCCAAAGCCCAGAACTCCAGAGGTCACGTGAAGCTTAGAACATAAATTGTTTTTCCCATTGCCAATGTACCCACATTGTCAGCTTCTGCTAGGTCCTGTAGAAACAGAGGTTATGTTTTGCTTCCCTTGCTTAGCGATTTGCTATTTAAAATTGTGTTTGCAGAACCCACTTAAATAAAATCACAGAGCAGGGCAGAGATGCTCAGGCAGGCGGTTGGTGCAGCATCTCCATCCCCTTTGAGGTACCTTTTTAGTTCTCTTGGTTCTGGGAAACGTTTTCGTCTGAGGTGGCTGCTGCCAGGCCCTGGGGACACACACAAGGGACAGATATGTCTGGTTTGTTTCCTTGAAACCCATCTCTCAAACCTCCTTGAAGCCTGTGTGAGGGACCTGAGCCCCCCAGGGCCACACCAGGTATGTTGGTGCTGCACACCCCCAGCCCTGCAGAGCCCAATCCTCACCCAGAGCACCCAAAGACATCAAAATAATCCCAGCGAGAGAGATACAGCTCCAGCAGGGAGGGCCTCAGAGGAATGGAGACAAGGGGTTGGCATCGGGGCTGAATTTGCTGGAATTGCAAAGGCTTTGGCTGCTACTTTTGCTACTGATTCAAAGCCTAAGCAGGAGCAAACCCTTTATCTCCTCCAGATCCCTGTTTCCCCAGCTGACCATCCATACCAGACACATCCCCCCACCTCAGCAGCCACCCACACTCATAGACACCTGAGCCCTCATCAAGAAAAATCTTTTTTTTGGTGGCAAGTAGCTGCATCCAACTGCTTTGAGCCACATTTCCAAGCCGGGGCCTGAGTAAGAGCCTGGGGATCCCAGGGCTCGGAACATCAGGGGCTGACAAGGGTTCATTTCCCGTGGCCCCCATTGGCCGCTCTTTGTTGAGCTTCCCCAGCCCATGTAAACATGCTAATTGCTTGGGCTCAGCACAGGGCTGGATGCCGCGCTGTTTGTTTTCCATTGAATAGGATTAGGGATTCTGACACCAATGATTAATCGCCGTGCTGCAGACGGCTGACGAGCCCGGGGAAGGAGTCCTCTCCGAGTGGAGAGCGCGCACAATCTCTGCCAAGCAGCTGCTACTGACTTCTATCTAACCCTCTGCATCTTGCCCTTTATCCTCCCTCTTCTCCCAAAATGTCTCACACTCGCCAAAGCCAACCCCAGGCTCCGGGGGAACAGTGGGCGAGGGGCCCTGGGTATCCCCTGTCCTGCTCTCAGCCCCATCCTCTGTGCCATTTCCAGCATCAGCTTATCCCTGCATCCCGTGTTGCCAAAACCCTCCCAACACGCTGCAATGCTTCAGCCAGCCCTTCTCAGACTTCCTAATAATGGCCAGGGAGATTCACAAAATTTTTCCAGCTGCCATCGCCAGGGCACAGAAACATCGTGCAACAGACACTTCTCTCTGCCATGCTCTGTAAAGCCACCAAGTGTCCCATCAGTGCCCCTAAATGGACACAGAGAACCCAGCACCAGCCCCCAGGCACCTTCCAAGTCCAAAGGATGTCCAGGGACCCGAGCAAGGCAGAGAAGAGCAATGGGAGCACTGAATGATTTTGCCACGTCTACCGTCTGCTCATGGCCGCAGAAATATTTCTGTGCTCCCATTTTGCCCAGCAGCAGGTGAAGAAGGGACGAAGCAGAAGAGATGGGAGAGGAGGAAGGCTGGAGAAAGTGACCTTGCAGGAGGCAAACCTCAAATAGATGCAACCTTTGAGATTACCTCTTCTCCTGACCTTGCAGAAGGAGTGCTGGAGGCAAATCCACCCATCTCTGCTGGTGCCTTGTGCGACATACTGTCACTCAGACAAGCGACGTTCTTAATGGGTTTGTGGGAAAGGCCTGGCCTGCCTTTCCATCTGTACCTTCTGCCGGCTCCCCTCTCCAGCACTGCCTCCCCATACGACATTCCCTTGAATTATTTAGACTGGTAAATCTTCCTGCATCTCACATCTTTAGTCCATCTGTTAGCCGGGGCTTTGCCTTTATAGGAACTGTCCTTTATGCATGCCGGCATCTGTCAACAGTACACTTGCCTCTTTTATTCATGATCTTCCGTGGGAGATGGTACAAGCTGCAGAAATGCCTCATTTCTGGTATGCATTTCATTTTAATGGAAGATTACATGACTGGGGCCCATTTTATTACTTCTTGCCCTGCACATTCATCCATCACAAGCCCCATTTGCTGAGCCTGCACTGGGACGGCAGCCATCAGCCTGCTCATGTCGGATTCCTCCCGTGCCGCTCTCTCCCCCCCTCCGGGATGGGGAGGAAGCGCATTGCGTTCGAGGAGGAGAAGGACAGCGAGGGGAGCTGATCCACCACGGGCTCAGAGTTGAGTCAGGGTGGTGGCTGAGCCAAGCAATTCTGGGAAACAGGCCTGGAAGTCCAGGGGCCTCACCCCTACACCTGTGTTTGGCTTCACACCGTCCCTTCCCAATCCACACCAGCGATGGGCGTTGGGTACCCCAGGGCTCTTTGGAAGGGCTGCACACTCCCAAATAAACACACAAACGCTCCTTAGCTCCCCCCATCAAGCCTCAGGCCATCCATGATTCCCTGTGCATCACACCTTGCACACACACACACACACACACACACACACACGCTGCTCACACGCAGCACTGGGATCAGCGTAAATAAAATCAGCATGAACCAGCAGTGGTAATTAAACTGCTGGTGGTGGTATTTGCAGCCTCTCTTTCCTGTAAGGAAGGTTGCATGCAATTAGTGAAAACATTTTGGACTGGGAACAGTGCCAGTTTGCTCTGTCCTTTCTTTCAACTCCCACAGAAACCCAAGGACCCCTGATTATCTTCCAGACTGCAAAACTAAAACCCCAGTAAAAACATTCCACTTCTACGTTGTGGCTGCCTGAATTAAGGGTTTATGGTGACCTGAGGCAGCAAGCAGAGTCAGAGGTGCCACAGATGGAGGTGACCTCTTCAGACATGTGGGGACTTCCTCAGCGCACAGTCCTCAGGCAGCATGAGACACAGGTGGCCATTTTAACCCAGAAAACAGCATCTGTCCTCAAAATTCCTAGCCATGAGACTTTTCACCAAGGAGGATTTCTTCTCCATCTTGTTCAGATGAGATTTCAGCATTTTCACTAAAGACTTCCTTTGAAAGTTAGGACAACCCTGGTGTCTTCATGAGGTCCAGACAACACATTTAGTTTAACTTGGTTAGAAAATGGGACTTAGATGAAGTAATGAGACAGTCCTCAGCTGAGACTCCAAGTCAGTTCTTGGTGGGCTTCAAAGCATGGAAAACGTGAATGATAATCATTTGAAGCATGGAAAACCTGAACCATAGTCATCACTGTTGGCTGGGATGCCAGTTCTGGCTGGGAAAGAAAAAATGAGCAGCTTTTGGATGACAAGGAGCCCTATGGAAAAGCCAGTATTCTTGTGCAACCTACAATATTAGTACATACTAAAAAAAATAGGAAAAAATTGCCATAAATAATGTGCTAACTACCACAGCGGAAATTCAGGGGGAGAGAGCCCAGAAATGCCTGGAGAAGAAATATGTGAGGCAACTGTCTCCAAACCGACTGGGATGAGCTGGAAGAGGCCGAGCAGCTCCCGCAGACGGGGAAGGAGCACTCGCCAGAAGCCACTCCCACGCACACTCACGGTGCTTCGGAGTCGGTGGGGAAACCTGTGAGAAGCTCCTCACCCAGCAGCCAGGAGGAAACAGCACCACGTGCGTTCCATATGGCAAGAGAAACCGGCGAGAGTCTGGGCAAGCAGCTACAGCAGAGACTGAGGGAAGCAGATGATACATTTCATCAGGTTTCCCAGCTAAATGGTCACCGTAACTTCCATCTAATATTCAAAACAACCTCAGCTCTGCCCCTGTTTCACACCCAGTACCTCCCTCTAGTAGATGCTCTCCGTATCGTCCAACCTTGATGGCATAACTCAGCAATTTCCTTTCAGGAATCAATGAGAACCAATGAAAATTTAATATGTTCTCCAGACAACCCAACTCCTTTCTCTCCCCCATGGTAAATAAATAATGTGCTAGTCAAATGATGGATGGAGTGCTCGGAGATCGGTGGCCGAGTGCTATTAGGGGCCAGGGAGGACTGTGGAGATGTAGTCTAGCACAGGATGACATGGTGGCCATGGGTAATTTGAGCACTTAAAGAAACCAGAAGTGAGAGGGGAGGAGTCTGGTTGATGCAGGAAGCAGGCATGGAGCAGGCTGGGCTCTCCTCTTAGGGCTTATTTGGTTTCTGCACGTGACTAGATCCAAAGCATGGTGCTGTCAATGAGAAAAAAAAAAAAGAAAAAAAAAAAACAACAAGCAAAACTCATTTTGTCTTCAGCTGAGTTTGGGTCTGAGATTTTGCTGGATGAGGATGTGACATTTTGGCTTGTCCGGCAGCAAGTGGCTGGAGAAGGCCAAGAATGGTCTGAAGGATCTTCAGCCAGCACTGCAGAGCGACAGCTGAATGCAGATGCACCGCACGTCTCTCAGAGCCAACAGGAAAGGTGGAAAATTGGAGCTAAAAGAACTGAGGAGGGGAGACCCGATGGCAACATCACCTGGACAGGAAGGAGATGAAGTTTCTCAGTTGCTCCCCAGGTTGGGTGACCTTGTACAACCTGTGTCCTGCGACACATGCTAGTCTAGGAATTGTATCTCACCTTGAATTAAATGTAGAGGTTTTCCTTTTCCCTTTGGGCTGTGACAAATGTCCCTAGGGCTCCCCAGGTGGAATCAAGGTGGGCTCTTGGAGATGGACCTGGGATGCACTAGCAGGACCTGCTGGAGAAACCGCAACCTGCAGCTCCCAAAGCATGTGGTGGGCAGGGCAGGTGGTGGCTGCCAAGGACATTAACCTGGGCCAGATCTCCACATCTTCACCAGGACAGGACACTGCACTCATTGACTGGCATTAATCCACACCTTCAAGCCCAAGTTTGGGGCTCTGGTCGAGGAGCCTGAGGGAGCACTGCTGGCCCCATTTCTCACTGCAAGCCACTGAGAAAACACAACATTTGTGCCTCCAGAGGCCAGGTCCCAGCTGGTGTGTGTGGTCCTGCTGGCATCCCCCTCGCCCGCACCACACAGTTCTGGCTTCTGATCCCATTGAACTTCAGGATGCACAAACAACAGTGCCTGCTCTGCCTGGTCCCACAGCTGTGCTTATCTCCCGAGCTGACTGTGTACCTCCTTATCTCTGGGGAGAGCCTCTGTGTAAATATCACTGTAAATTCTTTGGCTTCCCTTCCAAGTCGCGCTGTTCTTTAATGCCTTTCTTGTAAGACCTGCTTGCCCTACCCCAAGCCATTAGCTGTAACAGGACGTTAATAAGGAGGGGGTTTGGTATCTCTCAGGGATGTTGACCTCTTTCACTAGAAGCAAGGCACCCATTACAGAGCAATGATAAATCACAAGCCTTCCACTCCTTCCCCAGCAGGCACTTCTTTGCATGCATAAACACACGCGAGAGGCGCACGCGCTCCCTGCATTAACTCTGGCAACACCCAAAAGCTTTGGCAAGCCTGGGGCCAGCTCATCCCCTCAGGTGTCCCTCACCTCTGTGCATCCTCCCAGAGAAGGCACCCTCCAGCCTCTGGGTCCCAGCATGCTCCTCCTTTGTGCAACTGACAGCTACATCCACGTGTAGCTCCAAGGTCAGTGAGCCAGAGAGATGCCTTAAGTTTCAATTTTCATATTTTCCAGATTCTGTACTGCATTAGTATATAACTCTGAACTTCACACAAAGAGTTAGCAAGTTCTCTTCACAGTTTAGTCAGACAAACCAATCCTTTTCCAGCCCAAGAACCAAGGACACCCTTGCAGCTTCAGGCCCAAAAAAGTGCAAACAACAGGGAATTGAGGAAAGCAGTCTGGGAGGATGGGACTTCATAACCTGAAGGTGTAATTGGACAATTAACCCCAACATGGAAATGGACCTTATAAAAATGTGAAAACTCGTGATCCAGAGTCCAACTTGGGTGGAGCCATGGCCAGGCTCTTGCACTGCCCAAGGTGCCTTTGAAGGCGTTTCTAATAAATTCCTACTTTATTCCTTTAACACTGTCCAGCCTCTGTTCTAGGCAGCCTCTCTGGGCATCAAGAACATCAACCCTTGAAACCATGGTGCTGCCAGAGACACCACAGATATTCGCACAGCACCAGGTGGACACCCAGTGGGCCAGGGAAGGACAAAAATCATCACTGTGCTCCCTCAGGGTGGGCACCTCCCCATTACCTCTGCCAGCCAGGCTGTCAGCTCCAAATCCCGTGGGACAGAGCACAGACTCTACCCAAAGATTCCCAAAGAAAGCAGCATTTCTCCAGCCAGACCATTTTTTATTATATTGAGGAGCTGTTGGCGTTTAATGCTGAGTGCAAGCTTTGCCCATTGAGCTGAACCAGCAGAGAAGACATGACAGGCCTCATAACCTGCACAGGGAGTGGGACACACCAACAGGGACCATCAGATTTCACCAGAGCTGGGCTCTGTCCCCTGTCCCCCCATCCCTGTCCCCAGGCTTGCAGAATCACAGAATATCCTGAGTTAGAAGGAAACCACAAGGATCATCAAAGTGCAACTCCTCCACAGGACCACCTCAAGAATCACAAGCTCTGCTCCATCTCAAGCACCCTCAGACTCACAACTACAATCCATCGAAGAGTCTTACAGAAACAAGGCCCCCAGAAATTTTCCTGACATTCTTTAATACGTGTTTTTCCACCGTGACAATCAGTTCTTAAAAACCTTCCTCCATTCCTCTCTTAATTTTTTTTTCTTTTGACATAAAATCAAAAATACACTTGGAGACCTTGCTGGTTTAAGCCTTCAGATTCAGACTCCAAGAGCTGACAACCTTGTTTTCACTGTTGATTTTAAGCAAGGAGGAAAAAAAGCCCCAAGCACCAAAAGCAAGAAATTTGGCTAAAAAGAAACAAAAAAAAATCCACCAACGTCTGCTTGACAGAGAATTGCTTTTGACAGGAAACTATTGACCAGGTCTAACAAGCAGGGCTGGACCTGATGGAGCAGGAGCATGGGTTTCCTCATCCATCCCGCAGTTTGTAGCACTGAGTCCAGCCAGCCCCTGTCTGCATTAGCAGCCAATTTGCTCTCAGCCCTTCACTGAAGAGCTGGAAAGCTGGAGAGCACCCGAGCCGTGCACATCCTCATCCAGGGTCGTGCTCCTGTGCAGCAGTTGGAGCTGGGAATGGAGCATCTTCCCGGCATGCCCTCCTCTGCCCTCATAAACAGCCTCTCGCAGCCGCCTCTGCTCCTCCTTTAATCACATTAAGGCAAGATTTCTGCTGAGCCCAACACAAAGCTGAGTGCCTGGTGGCGCAGGGAGAAGCGGGTGCTCCTCCTGGTCCTGGCTCTGCCCACCCCATCCTGGTGTTCTGCCTCAGTTTCCCTGCTCTGGCAAGTGTTCCTCACCCTCACACAATGCTGCTGTCGTCTGCTTGCAGCTAAACACTAACAACGCCCTCACAGTAACAATGCTTTTTTTGCTTAGTTTGAACAAACAAATCAAAAAGCCCCAAATTATCACCAGCAAATTCAGAGCAACAAGTCTGGTCAGAGCAGATTGAAGGGTTGGATCCAGCCTGCTGGGGATGGATGAATCCCCTCCATTCCTGCACCGTGTCCAGGCACAGCTGTTTCCTCGGCTGTTGTTCTGCTTTGGACTCTGGCTGCTGCATTTAAAACTTCTCTGCTTTTCAATGTTCACCTCCTTTCCTGGCAGCTCAAGGGCTTTTGCTCCCTGGGGCTGTCATTAATCGGTTGTGATCAGAGGTCGGCTATAACCCTTTCACAGCAGCCTCTTGACTTCACTGTCACCCTGGAGGATGCACTCAGGGACAGAGCAAGAAGCATGTTGAAATATGGCTTTTTTTTTTCCCCTTCCCCTTCCTTACAGTAAAGCCCTTGCTGTCATCAGAGTAAGAAGCTGTTCCCACTTGTGACACAAAACCAGGAAATCAGGGTGCTCTTACTCCAGACTCTGCAGCTGGTTAATGACCTTGGGCAAAGGGCTCCATTTCTATGAACCTTAGTTTTCAGTGATACTTTAAAAAAAAATGGGGGAAGAGAAAGGCTGTATTCCTAATAAGGGTGCTGGCTCCAAAGATGAGACCTAGAGGGCAAAGTCTGGCTGTGACACCGTTAACAAGCCATGTCACCAGCTCTTGGTAGCAGGGAGCCTCCAAGGAAGGTCCTTTCCAGCCTAAATGTGATGGGAAGGCTCAAGCTGGTGGTGAGAGATGAGCTGGGCAAGGGTCATCAGCCCTGAGCTGAACGTGGTGGTCACCAAACCACTCAGAAAATGGGGTGGGGACAATGGGAATTCACTGGAGGGATCGAGCTCCATCTAAGCCACTTTCTGCAGGAGCACCCACATGCAACGTGGGCAGATCACAGCAGCCTTGGTGCAGTCCAAGCTGCCCTGTAGGGGCAAACATGACTTCAATTATTTGTGATGTAGGCAGTCTGGTGTGGCAGGACCTGCTCTCAACCTGCACCCGCCTCACCATGAAACCTGTTTGCTTTCCATCCCCTGTCCCACCTGGAAGAGTTTAGCACAGGAAGATCTCTCTCACAAGGAGTAACACAACAAGACCCAGACTTCAGCTAGGCATTAGTGCCATATAAATTACCACAGAGCCATCAGAGGTGCAAATCCGCTCCGCTGTTCTACATGATAACACCCTTGTAAAGGGACAGCTCATTTGGCAGGTTATTCCCTGCCGGGATGAGGGGAATGATAATGACATCAGCTCTTCTAACCTGTTGGTAAATTGATGGGAGTTGGATTCCACACAACCCCATAAAATTAATACCTACAGATCAATCTTTCCTCACCTATTTTCCGGTGATTGTGTGGCAGGCAAAAACATGCACAAGAGATGATGAGGTGTATCCAATCTTCTGCTAGTGGGAGAGGGGTTTCCATTCAAGCCCAAAACTTGAGGATGCCCATAAAGGCAACTCTCCAGCCTAGTGTGAAAGAGAACCTTCAACATGTCATTATGCAGAGGGGTAAATTGTGCCACAGTAAGTCATCAATTCTTCTCATCTCTACTGGACAAGGACAGCTGAGAGGACCTGGCAGTAAGGATCACGTTGGGAAGGATGGGAAAAAGAAGCCAGTGCAGAGACATTGGCTAGGACATGCTTTCTGCCTCCGTGGGTTTCTCAGTCATGGCCCCACAAATGCATCAAAGCATGCTGCTGCCAGGTCACAGAGTGAGGGTGCAGCAAGAGTGACATTGTCATACAGGTGTGCTGTCACCTACCTACAGGTTCAGCTGTACAGCCAGATCTTTAGTGGGAGAAAACTTGAAGATTTTAGCCCAAACCCATGGGAAACTGGACTTTTAGCAGGAGCTTTGTTCCTGCTGGGTGTTTAAAGTGGCACCACAGACTGGGAGGCAGCACCACTGCGGGATGAGAGAAACAGCAAGTACAGCTGGGGCCTGGTTACAGAGCTGGGAAATTATGTCCTGAGATACACAGAACATTCAAATCCCTTTTATCTGGACACCTCTGAGTGCTGCTGCAGGCCACAGAGGAGCTCAGAAGCAGGGTTTGCAGTGAGTGAGAATGCCACTTGATCCAAGCACAGGTGCAAGGGCTGAAACATGAATTTGTACCTGACATAAGTTCAACATTGGCTTCAGAAGAATAGCAGGCACAGTATCTGCCAGAGGCAGGAATCTTCTCTGAGAGATGGGGAAACCCTCAGCATGCAGTCAAGCAGAAAACTCCTTCTAGAGGTATAAAAGCTGTAAATAAATTAATTCACAATCACTGGTGGCTAAGAGGTTTGGGGAGAGAGTCAGGGATCCAGTGGCATAGGCACGACATGGGGCAGAGCCAGGATGGCTCTGGATCCTGGAAGCCTCCCCTCCTCCTCCATCTCAAAAGGAGCAGAGAAAGGAAGGGGCTGTGGCAGGCAGCACAGGGGCTGAGGACCAGGCAGGAGAGCTCTGTGAAAAGGATAAGAAAAAAGCCAGAAGGGGTAAAAGAGGACAAGGAGTGACCAAAAGGCACTGGGACAGGCTGGGAAAGGAAGGCTGGTTGCAAACCACATCTGGAAAGCCAGATCAGCCCATGTTAACCCTTAAAACTCACACAGCTTTTCCATGGAGATATACTCCCAGCTGCTGCAGTCAGAGGCTAAGGGTTGTAGGAAGCATCCCACAGATTTCAGAGGTTTCTTGGCCATAGCTCTGCTCAACAACACCTGCTTCGCTGGAAGAAAAAAAAGCGCAAAAAGCAAAGGCTGCTGCATGTTGTTTCCCAGTAGTGTGCAAGTATTCTTCCACCTGTAAACATCTGGAAGCTGGTGGAGTTCAGCACTAGCTGTACTTCCCCAAAAGAAGAGGACAAAAGTAACATGGTTTTGTGAAAAAACAAGGGCATTTATCATGAGATCCTTCTGGGAATCACTGGAACTGGGATCTCTTGGAAGCTCTTGAGTGGGGTAACTCCAGTTGAAATGAGAACAGCAGTGAGCAAGGGGCGTGGGGACCCAAACAAACAGAACTGCAAAACTCTCTGCCCACCAGCTGGAATTTGGGCTTTTTAGTAAAAAGTTGCTGCTCTGGCCACATCAAGTCCACTTACCTTTCTGGCCAGGAGACATGATTTGAGCAGGGCCTCTCATAGAGGACACACATGGACAAATCCTGGAAGTTGACAGGGCCCTTGGATGAATTTTGAACCTAGGGGGGGACTTCAACCTTAAAGCAGCACATTTGGGTGACCTTCCCTGCTTGTACTGGTACCAGTTCCTTGGCCCCGGAAAGTTAGACCCACTCTGTGTCAGAGCTCAGCTTTCTAGAGCCAGGTTTGAACACTTCGGTCCCTGGAGCCTCGCCTGAGCTGTCAACAGAGTGAGGGGGAAGGAGAAATGTACTGTCAGGAAATGTAATCTCTGAAAAGTGCAGAAATCCAACTGTGGGAGGATTTACAGGAGTTCAAAACTAAGGGACGCCAGGAAAGACAGCTAAATAAACACATAGATCATGCATCTTGAAAGCTGATGTCAAGATCGTAAAAAATCAACTCGATTATAGGAGCAGACAGGTGGCGGTTGGTGCAACCCCTACGCGTCGTGTCCTGGAGCCTTTGGCTGGCCCTGTCCACTGGAAAGAGCACCCAGCAGATGTTTTCCTGATTATAAATACTGTATAATTTATAATCCACAGCCTTGCACTTAAAATGATCCTGGAGCTGTGGGGAGGCCGAGGGGTAGAGAGGCCAAATCCCTCCCATCCATTAATAGAACCAGGCCCCATCACTTCCCAGTGACACGGAGAACAGGCTGCTCCTGTGATGTGTTAGGGACTGGGTGCTCTCAGCAACAAGTGTGAGGGACTTTAGAACATCACTCTGATGCCATCAGGGTATTACCTGCTTTTTCATCCAGAGACACCAGGAACATCCACCATGTTACAGCAGCAGAGGTGTATTGCTCCCAGAAAGAAAAGTCCCTCTTGACACTGTGCCGGGCTCTGCAAAGGGCAATCAAGCTCTTTTCATCCTTTCCTCTCCTTTCAGAACTTGGCTGAGTCTTGCCAAGGTGTCCGTGAGAAGTTTGCAAGTGTTACGGCTCGTATCACTCAGAATTTGGAGAGCAGCACCTTGAAATGGAAAATCCAGCACTTCCTCCCCCTTTGGAAAAAAAAATAAATAGGGGCCCACGAGGGAAAACAATGAGCTATAAAAGTGTTCTGAACATCTCATCTTGGCACAAAACGCTGCTCTGGGCTTTGCTAGCAAAGGAAATTGAGCACCTCGAATGCCTGGTTTCAGAGACAATAAACAGACTTGCTCCTGGCCAGCTGAAATTGCTCCAGAGATCCCAATGGCCTGATGTTCCTGGGCAAATCTCCGTGCCTGCCCTTTAGCAATGACTGAAACCACATAGCCCGGGCTGGGCACCCAGGGTGACACTGGGGTGTCACTTTGCAGAGCCACAGGATGTGCTCCCTGCTGGGACGTGGAGGAGCACAGCCTGGTGGAGGGATGACCCCCAAGGGCCAGAAGAGCTGATGGGCTTGCCAAGAGCTGCCTCCGGTGGTTTCAGGCTCACGTGTGAGCAAGAGAAGACTTTGGGGGACAGCAGCCGGCTCACGGGTTGTAAAGTGCTCCTGGAGCTGAGCTGCCAAACCCTCCCTGGGCTGCAGGGACTCCCCAGCCTGACTCCCCGCTAGCCCAGAGCTCCCTCCCTGCTCACACGGCTGCATTCCCACGGGGAGAAAGCGGAGCAGACGCGGACAGCCCGTCCTGCCCTTCCCCAGGGAGCTCCCACCGAGGCTGGGAAAGACGCTGGGATCGCGCTGAGGGCCAGGGAAGCGCTGCCTACCCAGGTGGGGCTCAGCCCGAGCCCCCCAGTCGGGCTTCCCCGCAGCCGGCAGCCCAAGCCAGCAGTCTCTGACCCCCCTCTAGTGGCTATAAAACATAGCCAAGTTCACGAACCCGCCGCCACAGCCGCCCGCCCCGAGCTCCGGGCGCACCCCGGGCTGGGGGCAGCTGGCCCCGGCGAGGCCAGGCAGGGCTCGGGACCAGCAAGAGCGAGGGGAGGCCCAGCCCAGCTCCATCTCCCAGCCCCGCTGCGGGGAGGATGCTGAGCCATGGGAAGACGGTGATGTAAGGGCTGTTTTCCATCCCACCCCTTACATTTAGTGATAAATAAATACATTAAAATATGAAAGCAGAGATTTTCCTCCAGGTCCTCGCAGAGTGGTGAGAGGGGCCACCACAAGCAATCCCCCTCCACAACCCATGTACAGTCCTGTGCGGCTCTGCCCTTGCTCTGGAGCACAGGACACACCTGGAGGAGCAGACACACCTGAGGGCCACCTGCCCAGCAAGGATGCAGGTGACCGTGCCCCTGTCCATCCCTGCGGCACAGCCTTCTCCAGGAAAAGCTTTGAAGCCATTGTCCACTGGGACAGGACAAGGAACCAGGCAGCACTTTCTTGCTGCAAGGCCCAGGGGAGATCCCACTCCCTGGTCCTGAAAGGATGAGAGCTGGGGTTTTAACCTTCTCATGGGAAAGCAGCAGCCCTAAGGCGAAATGGCACAGAGGCAGCAGCGTCCCCCGAGAGCTTCTTCCTCCAGCCCCAAGGACAAAACAGGGGGAGCAAGGCCGGCTTCAGAGGAGCCTTTAGATGGGAACAGCCTCACCATCAGGGTTGATAAGAGCATCTCTGCAGGGCTTGGATCC
Organism: Bombycilla garrulus; assembly: GCA_013400315.1. NCBI lineage: Eukaryota > Metazoa > Chordata > Aves > Passeriformes > Bombycillidae > Bombycilla > Bombycilla garrulus. The sequence goes on from VXBU01008534.1 coordinate 478,101, forward strand.
CAAATCCCAAAGGCTTTCCTGCTGCAGCAGGCACGCATCCCCACACATCCTCCCAAGGAGGCCATGGGCTGTGTACCCCTGCAGCACTCCTCGGGTTCACATCCAGACGGTGCCGTGAACATTGAACCAGACACAAAATGATTGTTACAATAACTGCTGTAAAACATGCTGGTGCTTTTGAGCTTGGCTCCCAAGGAAAGTGGCTTATGCAATTACACCGTAGGCTTGTGTGTTTCAATCGCTTTGGAACCTGTCAGCTAATTTTAACCCAATTTAGCAGAGAGACAGAAAACTCAGGGAGTTTTAGTTTCACTAGGCTGTCAGCTAAAGGACAGACACCTTCTTAGTGTCCTCCCTCGAGCAAGGGCAGCAGCGTGAGCTCAGCCTCTTACCAGACACCAGGGACTCCCCATGACCTTAACAAGCAACCCAGTGCAGGAAAGGGGGGTTACAAGAGCTCCCATCCCTCACCCAATGTCACCACAAACCTGGGTGGCAAAGCTGCCTTTCCACCTGCCTCAGTTCTAACCACTAAACCCCATCACATTTCATTTTTCTCTAGGAAGCTTAGCTCATTTCATCCTAAGTTTTCTGCAGACTAAAAAAGTACAGTTTCCTTTGGCTAGCAACTCCCATCAAACACCATTAAAAGAAAAGCTTGAGAATGCTTTTTACCAGAAATTAAGTTATTCTTCTCTTTCCTTTTTTTTTTTTCTTTTAAATTCCTCACTAGGGAAGAGAAAGAGAATGAACTGAGCATTTTTAGACAAAACTGAAAAAAAATCTGATGAAATACAAGGCAATCCAGTCCCATTTGGATGGAAGAAATGTTCTACCAGCTACAGAGTGTTGGCACCTGCCAAACATCTGACCTTGAAAGATCAGGCCAGGCTTAGTATGCACGGTACAGGCAGGGTTTAAATACAAGAGTTTCAGCTATATATAGGAACCCATCCATTTTCATTCTTTGAAACAAAATGCAGAAGAAAAGCCTTTCTGGAGCCAGGGTGTTTGGTAGCCAGTGTACCCTGGCAGCACTGAGAGCCCAAAGGAGGCAGCCCGGGAAACCGCTCCGGGGGACGTGGTGTGAGACCATGGTTAGTGGTCAGCTCTCAAAACACTCTGCTTGTGTCTTGCTGGGGCTGTCAAGATGAAATTAATCTTGCCCGGGCAGTCAAAGTTTGGATCTACCTTTGCTAGCCTCTAATGAAAAATGCATAGTGGCAAGCATTGGAAAATCCCTGACACTCAGCACCAGAGGGTACATTTAAATAATTCTATGAATATAGATCAATAAAACTAATGCACTTACAGCTGCTGTGTGAAGTATTCAAACTAGAATAAAAGTCATCTTGTATTACAAAGCCCTGTATTAATTCCTTGCACCTATTGTTTTACATATTCAATTAATCTTAGTCGGCAGAGAGCAACCCATACACGATATTAAAAGCACAAGGCATGTGAGGCTGTATCAGAGAGCCCAGACATCTTCATAACCAGGAGTGAGCTTGGAGGAAGGTGTCCCTGCAAGAACCCACTGCCTGCAGGCTGGAGGATAAGACACCGTGTGGGTTGGAGACATGAGAGGAGAGCTGTGGCCGTGCTGGGACTTCCAAATCCCTGTGTGTGTAGTCTCCAGGACACCACGTGTCTCTGGGGGCTTCTGCACAGAGGGATCTCAAAGTTTCAGGAGCAGGAACTGCAGGAAGAAGCACCATTCCAACAGAGGTGGGGATGGAATGAAGATCTGGAGCACTGGCCACCGCAAGATCCAGCCATTTACCTGCAATTCACTTCCAGTACCAGCCAGAGGAGCAAAGGAGATGGGAAATAATCCATAAGGTTGTGGGGCTGGTTTTCCAAAATCTCTCAAATGCCAGCACCTCTCACTTAGCTGCAGGGAAAAGCTATTCATTGAACAGCTATTTTAGGGATCTCCTCAGGGAATTTGGAACAGAAAATTGTTGGACATGATAAAACATTACATTAGAGGTCCAGACCATCAAACAAATTAGTCTAAAAGCTGTCAGCCTGGACTTGCCAGCCCCTGCATTTTCAAAACCATACTTTGTGTGGACCCCAAACCACTTCACGCCATGTGGGTGTTGGTCTTTGAGTGCCCCACAGTGCTGTGAACCCAGACCAGCCCTAGGGCTGGGCAAGCAAACCCAGCCTTGGCTTTGTGAAGCTTAGCCTGCAACTGGGAACTGAAGGAAGAAGAGGCAAAGAGTTCTCTTGCATCTCCCATGGGGCTACAAAGGTTTGGAGGCCTTGACTCCAGCCACACTGCAGGTCCCCTCTCAACTCCAGCAAAACATCCAGCCCCAACTTATCCACCTCTGAATGTTCAGAGCATCACCCCTGGAGCCACTGACCAGCTCTCCAGAGAAGGGACATGTCAGCTGTGTCACTGCCCTCCCCACTGCCACCAGACAATTACCAAAATGCTGTTTGAGTTTCTTTCTCCAGCAAGGGCCATCACCTTTACCACCACTGTGGCCACTGCGACATTCATTAAGCTGACGGTGCTGAGGACATTGCTTGCTGTGATGAATCTGGCTTTGGAGGGCTGCTCTGCTCTGTCACTGGACAACGGAGTGCCCTTCAAGGTGGCACTGCTGATGCCTTAGGATTTTAGCTTTTCTATTTTTCAGATCCTGTACTGCTTTAGTATATGACTATAAAAACCATATATAGAGCGTTAGTTACTGTCTTCACATTTTGTTCAAACAAAATGATCCCTCTAGGCCTGAAACTGAAGGACACCTCACTGTGTCAGACCTAGAGGGATGTAAACAAAAGGGAGTTGGGGGGAGCAAACTGAGGGCATATGGCTTCATTATCTGAAGCTGTAATTGGAGGATTAACTCGTGGTATGTCAATGGGCCAAACTTACAATTGTCTGAAAAACTCCTGACCATCATCCCTCTTGGGTGTAGCCCTTCTGGGCGGTTTCTGACTGCCCAAAGTGTACCCATATGAAGACCTTCACTAAATTCTCTTAATTTTGTCTAGGTTTTGTTTTAGGTAGCCACTCCAAGTCATCACCACTGGCCCACCCTCCCAGCTGCTCACCATGTGTCACCTCTGACTCACTTTACAAACCAACCCTGGACTGTTGACCAAAATGACAGCGCACCCTACATTGGTAGCAAAACCTATTCAATGTCTGCAGAAAAGCCCTGTACCTCCATCTCAAAAGACAAAGGAATGCTTAAAAAAGTACTCCCACCCCCAAAAAAAAAGCCCCTGAAAGCACAGCATCCAGTGTGATCTAGCAGACAGAGAGCACCATTGATAGAGATCTGTGTTAGCCTATTAATAACACAATGCTAGGCTTGCATCTGGACTCATTTTGCTTGTATATTAATCATGTACGTTCTGTATAATAAGTCCTGTGTGCTGCCACAAGGTAGGACACCCTTATTCCCCCAGGGCAGGTTTAACGACTTTGCAAGCCTAACAAAGCCCTGCTTTCTGATAGGAGGCTGGAGTTGGGTCCCTACCAAAGTGAGGTTCTCAGGAGGTAATAAAACACCAAGGAGATGCTATCTAGTGGATTTGGAGCATTTCACTCCCTTGAAAGTCAAGTCGACAGCTGATTTAAAGTTTCCAGCTAGGTCATACAAAAGTCAACAGCGGCTGCATCCAGCCAGGTTCAGAGTTTGAATATTTATGGTGTCAATCTGAAATCCAGATAACCACAAATAATCCAAACCCATTAACTCCCCCCTCATCCAGAGGAGAAAGCTCTCTGGACGTTAATGCCCATATTTCTAGGGTTACCATGGGATCGTGGGCAGAAGGTTGTTTTTTCTGTTTCTTTTTTTTTTCTTATTATTATCCTTTTCTTTTTTTTTCCCTAACTGAAGGTTATTATGCGTCAATGGCGGTGTGTCAGGCAGTTCCCGCCAGATCTGCCTGCCTTCCAGGAAAGCTGGAGTGGGCACCACGTGAGAGAAGCTGTTTGGAAGCACTGAGACTCTCGTGTCCAGGTCAAGTCCAGTCCACCAGGGAACAGCCTGATAAATTGCCATCATCACTGCACTGCAGTGCAGGAGTGCAAGGTAATCATCCCTGGGAGCTGCCCAGCACAACCACGGCAGGAGGCACGCACATCTCCCAAGGCCCGGAGGTGATGTGGGGCAGCAGGAGATGCCAAGGAAAAAGGGGGAAAACAAAAATAATAATAGACAAAATGCCAAAAATAGAGGCTGGATTATCTGATCCTGAGCAGGGCTGGCATCCCGGCAGAGAGACTTGCTGAACAGAGCTACAGAAGGAGCAGAGAGCTCCTTCCCTGCCCACCCACCAGCTGGATCAAGCTGAGGAATCACATTTCAGTGACACGCTGGCCCCTGGGGGAGGCCGTGCCTGGAGCAGGGAACGGATCCTTCTGCAGACATTCCGCAGAACGCTCCAGTGGGCTACAACAAGGGCTTCACGAGCAGGAATCTGCTGCCATACCCCAGGCAGGAGCCATCCTGGGAGATCCTGGCACACTGCCTCTGGCCTCTCTGCAAAAGCTCCTGAAGAAATCAATCTCAGAGCTTTCAGTGGTGCTTTCGCATCTCCGTTGGCAACTTGGATGGCCCATCCACGGCGTCAGCTGTTAACCCCATCTTTATGGCTTCTCCCTTGCACAAAGGCTTGGAAGAAAGTCTTTCTTTAAAGGAAAAAGGAGTGCTGCTGGTGAGCTGGTGTGCTCAGGAGACCTTTGAGGGCAGGGTTAGGGTTACGGTTGGGGTTCCTGTGCGAGCCCAGGAACTGGGAGCAAGCACCTGGAGCAACACGCCGGGCATGCAGGAGCAGCAGCATCCCAGATTTTGACACGGCCACCACAGGGACAGCACCACACAGATGTGTGTTGGAACAGATCTGCAACACAGCTGCTGGAGCTTGCCAGAGCCATGAGCAGCCCCAGGCATTTGCCAAGTCCTGGGACTTGCTACAGCAAGGTTGTGGGTATGGCAAGCCAAAGGAATCAGCGGGCTGCTGGCAAAGAGGGCAGAGCAACTTGAGATAAGAGCAGAACCAGAGTGAACTGAATGGGTTATTCTGGCAAAATATCTTCCCACCCAGAAATACTCCCCTAAAGACTCGGCTGAGTTTTCCTCTGCTGGTGGAGAAGAGTTAGTGCCCCTTGGTGGGTTTTAGGAGGATTAGTACAAGTATTAGGGTTAAAAATAGTTTTGCAACTGTCTTCGTTGGACATAGAGGAACCTGCCTAAATATAACATTAATTTCCATATGTCATCCAAATGGCTGCCTAATAAAAGCAGGGACTGAAGCAACATGAAGTGCAGTTTTCCCATCGACTCATGCGGGCTCCAGCGTGCACCCTGCCACACAAACAAAGCAGCTCCTGCTGAAGCCAGCAAAGTTGATGTGGGCTGGAAACATTTTGCTTCTTCACCTCAGTTCAGATGTCTGGTGTGAGGCTGCTATCCTTTTACTGCCCCTCCTTCCAAGCAGTTTTTGGGAATGAGCTTTACTGGTGTGGTGCTGGATGTTGGGAGCTGCAACAACTCCTTGGGGCTGTTCTAGGTACCCAACCCCAGTGATAAACCAGGAGGTTCATGCAGGTAAGGTTTTGAAGAGAAAGGCAGGCAGAGACTGTGCCTGTGCATTCTACCCACTGCATGATTGTGAAATTACGTTGAAAATCGATTCATCTGAAGAGGAAAGGAAGTTTGTTCCCTCTGTTGTAACAGCAAACTGAGATGTTGATACACATCTCTGTTTTGACAGATCTGCGGGGCAAAGTTAAGCTTGAGCGGGCGGTGGGAGTCATTTGGGGTGATAATCAACACACAGTAATTGCAAGGCAAAAGGGGGAGTTGGCTGGATACCTTAATTATGCATTTTCAGACTTTCTAAACATTCAAGGATCTCACTAAATCAGTCTGCTATTTTCAGAAAGGAAAATATTATTGTGCAGTTGGAATGCCATCAGAGGAGTACATAGAAATATCGGTATGTGGAATGCAATTACACTCTGTTCCTTCTGGGCTCAGAACAAAGAGATTTAGGAGAGGAATTGCCCCTGTTCTGTCCCCCACAGCACATGAGGGCTACTGGGCTTCACCAGAGTCATCAGCTCAGCACATTTTTGGGGTCAAAGCAGAGAAAGGACAGGTCACCTGAACCTCAGACCCTCAGGTGAGGTGCTTCTCCTGGTGCTTGCAGAAGGGTCGGGCCTTCCTCCAGCAGCTGAAGAGTTCAGACTGGGGAGAACATGCTGCCCAAACCAACTATCCCACTTAACCCTTTTTATCAAACTCAAAGGGTAATAGAAAAACTTTCTTTCCTTCAAAACAAGCAGAAAAACTCCACTTGGACTTAAAACCAAAGTTCCATCTTCTAAATCTTTGTTTCTACACAAAGCCAATCCTTCGCTTCAGAGCAAAATGCTGCTCCTAGAGTGAAACTAAAACGTTTCAACTTGCCAAAAACTTCTTCCCCAAAAGGGACTGTTTCAGGTCAAGCCAAAACATTTTTTGGACCTGCCAGTAAATTTAGCAACACAGTTCTTTGTGCTGCTGTAATTAGTATGAATGGGTTTCCTTAGCACCATTGTTTCAAGAGCAGCTGTGCTGCTTTGATGAATACCCATATTTTTGTGTGTCACATGCATTTGCTATGGCCTGTTTATAAAAGTTTCAAATCATACAATCAGGGAGAAGAAGAGAAATAATATCAGGAGACTTGGGCGATCAATCACAGACCGCAGACAAAGAGGGAAGACAGGGATCTTGTTGTGGGACATGGGACAAGGACATGGAAAACCCAGCTTCAGTTCTTGGCTCGGCCAAAGACTGAACTGGGCAAGTGAAAAAATACTCTCCTGCTGGCAGGCAAAATTATCCAGAGATTAAATAACCTGCCAGCTTGTCTATTTAAATTCTAAGTTGTTTTTTTTTTTCCACCAAAGGACTGTGCTACCTACTCATTTACTGTGGAAGTAGGTAAAAAATGTTCCATTACCACAAACACATACTGTGTCTATAAGCAGGGGAAAATGCAGATTCAGGAACATCAAAATACTTCTCAAATCGCTCCGGACTCCTTCTCATTGAAGGCTCTTCATGCTGAAATATTTTAATTCTGCAAAATCAAGATGTCTAGCTGCAATATTTCTGAGCCCAGCAGTTCAGTTTTCCTCATCTTGAAATGCCTTTTGCTTCAGAATCAACGAAAATTATATTTCAAAAGAAGCATTTCAGTGACAGCACTCATTACTAAATATCAAAAAAAATATCCAGGGCTATTCTAGAAAAAAAAATTATTAATTATCCAGAATGAAATGCTGTATCTCCTTTTGGCTTTCAATGGAATTCTAAATCCTGAAACTATTGTTTTTCTTCTCAACCTGGATGTATTTTTAAGATTCAGACTTGCCAAGAAGCCAAACTCAACAAGACGAGGTTTGGCTTTAGCAGAGGGGCTGATGTAAAGGGAACAATAAATAATGGAAGTCAAAACCTGAAGCCAGCAGGGAGGGTCTGAGAGGTAGGAAAGAGCCTCAGGATACTGGGGACAAGAGGGGCTGCAGCATTATCCAAAACATCTTTCTCCAGAAACCCAGGACCTGCAGGTAACTCAGGAAAGATCAACAAAACTGACTAGACCAAAATATTGACCAAACTGTTCCAAAGTCACACATCCAGGCCAGCTGCCGGCCCACTGACCCTCTGCCTGGGCAAGCTGTCTCCCACCTTACGGCACGCCAAAGCTCCCATCCAAGAAAAATCTCACCTCATATAATCAGTTTTAATTAAATTTACAGCAAGTATCCTCAGTTAAGCTGATAATTAGGTAATGACCACCCATTGAAATGAGATGCAGGCAGCACAACTGACCAATATCCCCAAGCTTCATGGAAAGGCTCTTCCACCAAGCCTCCTCCCAACACAGAAATTTGGGATGACAGCAGGAGGTGACAAGTTTAACAGATGAAGGACCAATAAAAATAAAGGCAGCCACACAGGGCACACGGAAGTGCAGCTAACATTTCATTTCTAAGCAGGATGTTTTTTTTCAGAGAGCCCCATTAATTTCTCCAAGGTCCATGGGCCTCACTGTCTCCCATCTGTCTAGCAGGGAATGAATATAGTACCCTGCCTTAAACACTTGGAGACCTCAAGTCCCCTCTTTGCTCTCTGCTCAACCCACTGGCTAAGTCACTAACCCTCTGCAATATGGACACATTAATACTCAGCACTATGAAGGGAGTTCAAGGCTGATTCATAATTCACCTGGTCCAAAAAGACACTGGGTTTCTTAAGCCTGGGGCCATAACTTTAAAATGTAGATGCTGTCAGGAAAAGGGAAAAAAAAAATCAGAGCAGTAAAAGGCTGCGAAATTTGCACACAGCAAAATTATTCCCCTTTCGCAAGGTTCATTTGAGAAGTTACTGTAAATAGTTCCTGCAATTCACACACAAAACAACATTTCCAGAACATTAATGAACCATTTTTTAAAGCCCCCCTTAAAGTTATTCCTGGCAGAAAAGGGGAAAAGATGCAAGCTGTGGAGTCTGTGACTGCATAAGGGAAGAAGCTGTCGGATCCCATCTGTCGATGAGGAGGATAAACGACCGCGCACATCTCTCCCCTGAGTTAGCTCCCAGCCCGAGCCTGAGGAGAGGGAACCTGCTCGCTCACAGCTCTCAGCACAGGAGGCAGGGATGGCACCAAGTGGGAGTTTAATCCACACAGGTCTTCTCCCACAGTGCCTCCACCTGATGCCTTAAGTTTTAGCTTTTATATTTTTCAGACTCTGTGCTGGTTTAATGTGTAGTTCTGGGTTGGTGAGCTCTCTTCACAGGGTACATAGACAAAACAATTCCTTTCTAGCTGGGGACCAAGGACAAATTTTAGGCCCAAGAGTGTAAACAACAGTGAAGAAGAGAAAAAGAACAAAGAGGATGGAGCTTCATAACCTGAAGCTGTAATTAAATAATTAACTCCAATTTGCTGATGGACCAGAGCTTCTAAAAGTGTGAGACCTTGTACCCAGGGGGCCATTTTGGGATCATTGCTGGATTGCTTGGGTGTGGCCCCAAGGCGTTCTTGCACGGCCCAGGCTGAATCCTTTCAACAAATACCTTCTAATTCTTTTATTCTACCTGGTCTCTGTTTCCAGGTCAGCCTTTTTTTGCAACACAGCCACACTTTGGGAGACAACAGGCTCCGGATTTGCTGCAAAACGAGCTGGTGGGAAGGAAAGCGAGTGCTCTGCGTGACGACAGGGATGGCAGAGAGTTTCCCCACTGTGAAAAACCACAAGATGATGAGACACCCTCCTGGTGGACCTCAGCAGAGTCAGAGCCTCCCTGTGACACCCCTCCCACACCATCACAGAGCACAACCAGCAGGAGAAAGGTTCACATCCCCCTGGTCAGAGCAGTGTCCTTCAAGGCTCACAGAAGAGCCACAGTGCGGTGCAGACAAGGACAACACGGGTCAATGCTGCAGCAGATTCCAGCAGTACGTCTCAAGACTGGCATTTGATAGATTGGGATGAAGAGCCTGCAAATTGCAGCATTCCTCCACGGCCGTCTGGCTGGGAAAGAGCTGAGGTCAAGACCAGGAGAAACCTGAAGGTCAAAGTGCTGCCAAGAAAAACAGTTAAGGAAAGGGCAGCATTTCTCCAGTCAATTGCCCAGGCTTATAAAGGCAGCGTTAAACTTAGAGGAAGGAATTTAGGATTCACTTTGGACCTTCTCCTTATTTTAAGATGCTTTTCTCAGCTCCAAAACCATTTGATTTCAGAATCCAGCTAAAACCAGCCAACACTAACTTGAACTTCTGGGGTGCTGGGAACTAGGAGGTCTGCAGTTCATTTTTTTGTTTTCATTTGGAAGTGTTTTTTAGTTTGTGGCTGTTGTTGGCTTTTTAGTGGGAATTTTTGTTTTTATTTGTTTGTTTGTTTTTTACATATAATGGACATTTGAAATATCTGTGAGGAGTTCTGGTGGGTTTTTTGTGTAACTGGCCTGCAGCCATGCTTCTGCCCTCAGTGCAACAACAAAGCAGGAATTTTATATTCAAGCAAGGGGTGGACAAATCCTTCATCTCCTTTTCCACATGGCTGTGGTCAGATGGAGGTGAAACCCTGGCAAGAAGAGCAGCCAGTTCTGTTAACAGCATCTCAGCCTAGCCTGAGGTGCCATCCCAGCAATACAGGATTGGTTTAGCAGCTCCTGCGATCCCTAGGACTTTCCAACACCCAGAAGATATTTTCTGGAGAGATTTTCCCACTACAATCCTCCTCCTCAAGAGCCACATGTGTTTATTTATCTGATAGCATTCCTTACACTGCTTTTTGTAGACACAAATAGAAAGATTTTTATTGAAGCAGCTCTCAGTCAAAATCCTGCTTTGGGAATCAGGCAGTTTCTCACAAAAATCTCTCTTGTGTCAAAGCTGTAACTTCCCAAATATTCAAGTCAGGGTCACAGCAGGCCACCAGAGTTCCCAAGTCATGGCTTTGCCAACCAAACTTTTTCCTCCTGGGCTTTTGCAGCAAGGAGAAGCAGAGCATCCTCTTCCTGATCTTCTGGCCATCCAACACCAGGTTTCTTTTGCATACTACAGACAGGATTTCACAACGAACACAAACAGAAATTGAACTCCTCTCCCTGTTTTGAAGGTTACCAGCAAATGGAAGAGTTTTGTTGCGGTCACAGAGCCCTTAGCAAGGCCTCCCTGGAGAGAAAATGCCTAGTCATGCTTATTAAGACCCTCTGTTATCTCCCTGTAACACTATTGGCTACATTCCAGAAGTCCTAAGACTATAGGTTAGCTCACCCTGCCCCTAAACTAATTGGCTAGTTCCCCCAATCCTATCTAACCCTATAAAAACCCCTACCTCTGCCCAGTTTGACAGAAAATGCTGTCCCTGGACACCCTTCACGGGACCCCCATTAAAATACTTCCTGGAACTTCTACACGGCTCTTCTCATCTCTTCATCCCCTGAGCTGGCAACGGCAAACCTGGCAGGCTGAGAGCTGGAATCACGAGCTGAATATCACTAAGAGCTGACACCGCCTGATTGCCTCAGGCTGAGCTTGCCAGGTTAGCCTGCGGCTAGGGCGTCTGCTGGAGATCTCCAGGACAAGAGCCGTTCTGGGACCGGGACCTCGCTGTCCGGGCTATCTGCGGCAGCAGGGGGCCTGACCCCCTGGCACCCAACCGCATTAGAGTTTGGGCTCTACTGGACTTAAAAAGAAATAATGTGCCCTGTATTGCATTACCAAACAGACCCATTAATGGTTTCCCAATGGCGAGTCTACAACCAGTTCAGCCCAGTGCCAGCTCAGATGACAGCATGGAAGACCATCTGCAACTCTGTGAACTCAGCAATTAGCCCTCGGGCCCGAGGAAGAGTTTGTCAAGATCCCATCGCGGGTGAACAATAACACAGAAACACAGCTTTGAGGGGGAGACAATTTATCAAGCTGACCACAGACGTCTCCTTCATTTTTTCTTTAATAAATCCAGCCTAGCTCTTGGCTGTGCTCAGTATCTTGTCATTGCTTTCGTCTCCTTTCAGGAATGCCTCCCACCTGCGCTCTTCAGGCCCTTTGTAACCCTGAAGCCATTTATTTTCTCCAAAATTTCTCCGTAAAGAAACCCAGACTTTATTCCTGTGGAGACAAGGGAAACTGAGGCACAGCAAAGCTAACTCCCTGGCACTAGGCTGGGGAAGGGGACAGGAACACCTGCTCATTTGAGATGGGCTGATTTGTACTGGCCATCTCCTCACCTGCACAAGGAGGCTTTCACTCCCTCTCGTGAATGAACTGTTTAGGAATTACTCGGATGCTCTTTGCCATCAGATTTTAATCACCAGGAGTGCTTTCCTGGTGGGACTCCATGGGGCTGTTCAGGCAGCCAGCCAAGCTCCTGAGAGCCAGGCTTCATCTAAATACATGCACTGGTTATTTTTAATAATGGTGGGCAGCCACCAGCTTGGCTCCCACCTCATCTCCACCTCCCATCGCCAGCGCGGCGTTTCTGTCTCCATTTCCACACCCCTGGGGTCCTCACAAGGGGCCAACGGGGAGTTCCAGGCTCAAATCCCTTCTCCAGCCCTCGGAAACACTCCTGGGAGGAGCCACACGTAGGTGGCCCTGTGAGGTGCGAGGGGAAGGTTCCGCTCAGGCTGCCGGCTTTTGGGAGCACCAGGTACCAGCGCCGCGGGGCTGCCAGCAGACACGGTTGCCTGGGCTAATTTCACGCCCATCCTCTCCCCTCTCTGCGAAATTCCAGGCAGGCCTTCCACTTTGGCTGACATTCAAAACTGTCACCTCTCTGCAGACATTAACTTGGAGGCCTCTGTCATCCCTCACATTAAAATGCTATCACGGGGAGTCAGCACAGCTCGGCTCAGCCAGCTAAGGGGCTGGCTCTGGCCACGCCGTGGGGACAGCCGATTCACGCTTGACATCCGTGGTCAATTTGACAGTGATGGACATGCTACTTAGGAGTCATTTGCTGATCTCGTTTCCCCAGGTGGGAGGTCGTGCCACGAAGCTGCCTTCCCTGGGGAGGAGGAGTGGTGATGCTCTCCAGCCTCTGCAGGAGCACACACACACACACACACGCACACACACACAGATGGGTTGCTGCCCTGTCTGCTCGCTGAGCAGGAGACAGCCCGCAGATCCTGCTGTGAACCCAAAATGCAGCTGCCCCTTCTGCCACATACAGAGGTGGCTTTGCTCACAAACGAGGATCTTGCCTGCCAAAAAAGTCATATGTGTTTGTGTGGACATTCTCCACATCCCTGCTGAAGTGTGTGCTCCTGGGATACCCCTTCGTGGCCAGGACAGGGAAGTCGCAGTCTTCTCAACAACTGCTTGAATTTTCTGAACCACAAACGCTGTCAAAGGCATGGGAGATGCTGTCAAGCCAAGGCACACCTTTGCTCATAGACAGGGCCTGGTCATCATACCCTGACCTTCCTCATAGCAAGGGGAGGCAGAGGCGTGATGCTCATCAAGCTCTAAATCACTATTTAATGGGCACGTCATCATCCTCCTTGTTCCAGGTCATGTCTCTGTCTGGAGGTGCCCACCCTGCCACTGTACTCCCCTCTGAACAGGCAATGATCACAATTACAGCCTTGGGGGAGCAGGATTTTTAAACCTTCACCTTCCCCAGGAGCTCCCGGCACCACCCCTGGGGTACCCAGCCCTGGGATTGGTCATCATGACATATCGTTGACTTCAGAGCATTGAGTCCTTTGGCATAATTTTAACACAGACAGGGCAGCAGACACTCAACCAAGCTCATTCACACTCCCCTTTTGCCTGAAGGCCTCCCAGCACCTGATGCCCCAGCACATTCCTGCCATAGCTCTGCTCCCAGCAACTCAGGGACAGCAACAGTCTCCAGTATCTCTGCAGGCATCTCTACAAACAAAGCCCACCTGCAGCTCAAGGGGTGCCAGCTCTAAACCAGCTTGGTCATTCTGGTGCAAAATCTCCAATTAAATCATGCTGGGTTAAACTAAACCAAAATATACAGGGAGCTAGGTAAAGGTGAATTGAAAATACAAGTTTTCATACAGGCATGAAGCTGCCAGAGTTGTGGTTTCCTGCATCTTTATACCACAGGCAAAGCTTTTTTTTTTCTAAAGGTATAGAGAAATTTACAGTCTAATCACCTAAAAACTCCCTTCCACTTCTCATTGCTCCAGTACAGTGTCATTGGTAACACACTCAAACACCAGGGCTGCAAAAGATAATTAGGACAGGGGAACTCGTCCAGCTACTCCTGGGAACCACTTCCCAGCTTTTCCCAGCTTTGGGAAGGCTGAGTGGAGCCCCGTCCTAAACGCCCTGTAAAACAGATGTCTTATGCTGCATGCCCAGAAGGCCTTCCCCAAAACCAGACGCTTTTGGATCAGAGAAAGGGAGCAAATTCCAGCATCCTCCGGTCCGTGTGGCAAACATGGCTCCTTTGAGAGCAAAGCTTGGAGAATGCCCGTCCCCACAGCTGTGGCTGCCTGGCTCTGGGACAGTGGAACACTATTTCTGTCACCAATGCCACCTGTCTCCGATGAAGGAGACTGAGGAGATTCATTCCCCCCAGAGATGCCCACAGAGTTGATCCGAGACCTCAAAGACTTTCTTTCCTTCTCGAAGGTGACCAGGCACCAAGGGCACAGCAGGGACATCTTTACCCAGGGTGGTTTGATCTCTCCCCTGGCCTCCTGTCAGCAGAGCTGGCACAGCTGAGTGGGAAGGCACCCACTGATAGACAAGCCACAGACCTGACACCTTCCCAAGCAAAGCCCCAGGCCCTGACACTGCTACTGCTCCGTGGCTCTGGGACAGCCTGGCTCTGCTCCACCACCCCCATCCCCATCCCAGCCAAGGCAGGACAGGACCACACTCCCCTCCCGGTTACTTTTCAGTCCTTTTATGGGGAAGATCATTTTATAGCAGGATCTGGTAGAGTACTCAGCTTTCCCTTCCAGACTCCAGCAGAAAGAACTTGACCTGTGTCCTCAGACCCTCTTAGTCATCGGGCTGAGCCGCCTCTCCCCTCCTCCCACCACCCTCCTCTTTTATGGAGTAGCAGCAGCAGCAGAGCATGGGGTGAGAAGTCAAGGGAAGGACAACTTGACTGATGGAGCTCAGGTTGTGGGGTCAGCGCAAGGCGTCGTGATCTGGGCTCAGACAGAGCCATTTCCTCTGTGATTTTATCCGCTGTGATTTTTATCTTTCGTCTGTTCACACGTCATGCCACCTGGACATAATACAGAGCAAGCTGAGTGCTCGGCTCCACGCTTAACCCCTTCCCTGCTTCCCAGGAAAAGCGGGAGGCCCCAGGCACGGCTCAATCCTGTGCTTGTGGCTTTGCCTGGCAACAAGGGGCTTTTCTTTACGGGCCCTTTTTATTGCCTGGAACATCTGTAAGTGGCAGGTTTATCCTTCTCTGCTGACCCCATGAACCACATTATGATTTACCCACAAATTTCACATTCTCGACAGCATTCATGAGATGAGATTTTTGGTATTTGCTTTAGTAGATGCATGCTGGTTTCGGTTCCCACTCTAAGCCATGTGAGCACAGCCCTGGTAGTTTGCAGCACAGGCTCCTCAAGTGATAGTACAGACATGAAAGGCAGGCAGAAACAATTTCCTCTTACTGCACCAAAGATGTTCAGCCTTAGAAGCTGCTTTCACAGGGCAGGAGTAATGAAGACGAGCCCTCTGCTGCAAAGAGCCCAAACCAAACCCGTGGGTGGAATTAGGTGGTGTTTGACACGAGCACAGGTGTTCAGGCCAAGCTACACCAAGAGTTAGACCAAGAGCAAAGAACATTTTGAAGGTCTACAGGGAAATTGGCAATAATCCCCCTACCAAAGTCTCAGCCGTTGAACATGTCAGATCTAAAACCCTTCAAAAGGCAGATGAAAACCATCCTGTAGGTGAGGATCAGCACAAAGAAGGAAGCAGAAGAAAGCAATATTAAATCCGTGACCTGTCCCAAAGCTGTAGCGTATGATACCTCACTAACCATTTCATCAGCAGATATCAGCTCACCTCCTCAGGCTCCGTGAGAGCCCAAGCACCTTCATGTGGGATCCAGTGACCTCCCTTTAAGGTCCACAGAGCATCCAATCCCATGCTCCAAACAGGATGCAGCTCAGTAGGAGTCACATGGGACTGTAAAGAAACAGTGCAGGAACCTGCAGGAAGCCTGGTGACCCCACAGCACACAAACCACCCCTCTCCTCCAGACAGGACTCACCTTCCCAGCCTTTCCTGGCTCCTCCAAAGAGCAGAGGGCTGGCTCCCACATCCTAATTCCACTGCCATAAATTACCACCGGATGGGACAAAAGTAGAAACTGCTTTGAGTGGGGGATATTTGAAGGTGCTTATGGGTTTTTGGTTTTGTTGGGGTTTTTTTTGTTTTGTTTTTTTTTTTTTGTGGTTTGGTGTTTTTTCCCCAAGTTTCCTTGTTTCCTTTCTTGCTCCTGATATGATAACGGGAGAGATAGATAAATGACCCAGAGTTTCCGTCTAGAAAGACTGGGGAGAAACACAAAGTGCAGCCAGCCACAAAAGCTGTACAGGCCTTGAGGTTATTTTTATTTGAATTTCTGGCTTCTTAAATCCAGTGACCACACTTTTTGAATTAGGCAAAAAGATATGGATAAAACAACACCTCCTCAAATAAAACCCTGCTGGTCTTTATGTGTGGCTGCCAACTAAGCAATCTATGGGTGGCAAGGTGCAATACTTTTAATGGCACTTTCACACCAAGTTAAAGCATCTTAGGAGCTCTAACCAGTTATAATTCTGGCTCCCTTTCAGAAGGACTGTGGTAGAGGACAGGGATGACTTGGTTTTTCAACAAATTGTATGCACAATGAACACATTAATTTCAAAAGGTTAAGTAATTATCATGCAGAAAGTCAAGCCTCTTTTGACATGAAGAGACTCCTTAACGTGGGACAGTCCCTACATCAAATCCAGGTAGATATAGTGGGAAGGGTCTGCCCATAAATGCCCAGCTCTCATATATTCCCAAAGCATCTGCTCTTGGCCACTGTCAGATTATTGCTGTACCAGAAATGATCCATCGAATTTGGAAGTTCTGATTTTTTCTTACAGGCACAGAGAGCCAGGCACACGACTGACTTCAATTGCAGGTTCAGGAGAATCCTGTAGCTGTAAAAGTCCCCTCTGTCACACTGGTAAAATGACTCAAATTTCACATATGATTTTTCAGAAAAAAAATCTGTGCTTCACCTTATTTGTGCTGAAGGTCTGTCTGGGTAGCCAGGCTGATATTTGGTATTTTGGGTCACATTCCCAAGAGACTCCCAGGTCTACCCACAGGTTTCTGGAGCAGCGGGGCAGAGAAGTGTTCTCCCAGTTCCTGCATCCCTACCATTCACTCAGAGGGGTGCATGTCTTCACCTCCCATGAGAGGGAACTGGCCTCTAGAGCTGCTTGCAGCGCTTGGACTTGGCTGCAGCTCAGTGTTCACCCCATGGAGCATCAGCTCTGTGAAACAGGGAATTTGTGCCCCGTCTCCACTCCACACAGCACAGGGGGATTCTTGGCCTTGAGAGCTCCCACCAAGCTGGCACCAAAACTTCACACAAACCCCAGTTTACCACAAGATGAGAACAACTCTTTGCTCCTTGTGCGGGGAAACTGAATGCATAAAGAAGTTCGGTGTTGTCACACCTATTTCAATACTGTCCTCAGGCAATTCCCCGTGGCATCTCCCCTTTCCTTTAACAGTTTGCATCAATCACCCGCTCTCTGGCTGTGCCCTCGTAGCACATCCCCAGAGACAGAAAGTCTCCTGCCACACTGCTCTAGTGAGGACACAGAGAACTGGTGTCATTTGTGGGTGCTCAAACAACCTACATTCAAAATGTCCATGCCCAGACCTGCTTCTCTCCACACACACACACGGAAAATCACCCTGAAAAAGCCCAGACCACAAGAACAGTTGCAGCCTCTCCCTCTGGACTGGTATCATAGCCACTCCCGCTCCCACCACTTCTTCCTAAAATGACCTTCCTGGATTTTTAAGAACTCTGGGTTTCCAAGACATCCACAGAAACCAAATCCAGGATTTTATGGGAAGAATCACGCTGTGCCACCAGGCTGGAAGTAGCAAACACTGCTGTGTCTGCATGTGGACAACACCCCCGCAGAGAACAGGCAGTGAAGCCAACCCCACACCATCAGACCATTGCTCTTCCCAGAAAGCTGCCAAGGGAGCCCTCCAGCCACATAAATTTTGGGGTGCCCTTGCTCTGTGGTCAGCCCCAGTCAAAGACATCTTATCGCCGGCCGTTTCCCCATGTGGCACAAATTCATGTCCCTATCATTAAAGAGACACATGGTTTATTTACTCATTACCATATCCAGCTGTTGGCTTTCCTTCTCCCCATATTTCAGGGTAAGTAGTGATTTGACATAAATAATACCCCATTCAGCTATGGCCTGAAAGATATTGTAAATATAAAAAAAAAGTCTTCGGCTACAATAGCTCTTTCCAAGTGCTCAGTCCAAATCCTACTTAGTATGGGCGTGGGGGGAGGTTGGGAAAGAGAAAACCCAATGCCATTGCCTAAATAGCCCCATTAAAAATGAGCCCAGAGTGAGTTACGGCTTTATTAAACAGATGACATTACATCAGGAATGATGAATCATAATGTTTCTTTTCGGGATTACAATGCCATACGACCTCTTCAGCAGTAATTGTTTGCCTCCTATTCCCAGCCACCACCAGGTGTGGTGGCCTCTGTCCCCATCACATCAATGCCCAGCGCTGGGGACCTGTGAGCATCTCATCCTTAAAGGCTCACAAACTGTCACGGCAAAGGGACAGAGGGGGACAATCCCCTCAGGAAGTCAAAGGGGATCCTGGTTTTTGTTCCCAGCCCTAGATGGGCAGGGATGGCTTCCCAGGAAAGCACAGGGAGTTTGCAGGCAGGAGGGGCTTTGGATTCTCAGACACACCCTCTTGCTTTGGTCTGTCCAGTGTCAGAGCTGAGCAGGGTGAAGCAACAAGAGGGATCTGTGGTGGGAACCAGATTTCAGGGCTGTGCATCTGTGCTGCTTTCAGCTGGGGCAGAGTTTTTGTTTCACAGTGGCTGGTGCAGGGCTGTGTTTTGGATCTGTGCTGAACACAGAGATGTTTTCATTGTGGCTGGGCAGGGCTCGCAAGAGCTGAGGCCTTTTCTGCTTTTTATATGGACACCATCATAGGGTGAGGGGCTGGGGGTGCATGGGAGGCTGGGAGGAGACACAGTCAGGACAAGTGACCTCAAGTGACCAAAGGGATGTTCCACACCACATGACATCATGCTCAGCATAGAAGGTGGGGGAAGGTTTTTTTTTAATCTCTGTTTTTACTTCTCATAATCCTGTTTTGATTTTGTTAGCAACAAATCCAACGAATATTTCTAATTCGAGTCTGTTTCGCCCGTGATGGTATTTGGTGAGTGACCTTTCCCAGACCTTGACTCATGAACCCTTTGTTGTATTTTCTCTCCCCCATCCAGTTGCAGAGGGGCTTTGGTGGGTGTCTGGCACCCACCCAGGGTCAGCCCACCACAGCATCCCGAGGCTTTTAATACCCAATTAATTTTTCCAATTCCCTTCCAAGCTGAGGGCTGCATTGGGGCACGTAGTAGGAATGTCAGGAACAGTAGAAATATGGGAAGTTGCACAGTGCAAGATGACTGGGACCACACAGGGTACCACAACAGGCTGTAAGAGAAAGGCCTAAAGACTGCAGCTGGTTCAGCACTGCTCTGCTGGTTCCCTCACTCCTAAAACACCACACATCGAGCTAGCTGCTCGCTGCCTCTGTCCTTTGCACTGCTCTTCATCAGCTCCTTCAATCCATCCATCATCCATCCATCCATCCATCCATCCATCCATCCATCCATCATCCATCCATCCATCCATCCATCCATCCATCCATCCATCCATCCATCCATCCATCCATCTCTTCCCCTGTGTGTTTAAATCCACGCGGTCCCCAAGGCAGTCACACAAGTGGATCAGAGAGAAGAGCCCCTCTGAAGATGGATTCTCCTCCCTGTGTCGGTCCTTGCAGGATTGGTGGAGACACCCATTAGGAAAAAACCCAGGGCTCCCAGGTGGGCACTAGCATGGCCCAAAACCACCACATGAAAATTTTTCCACATTTTGCTCCTCTCATCCTTCTCCCAAGGTCTGCCAGCCACCTATAAATAACCAGGAGAGCATGACATCCATCCCAACTCCCAGATACAGCAGCGCCGCGCCGCAATCCAACGGCTTCTATTTTTACATCTTTGGTGAGAACCACGTGGCAGCTTTCAACAACACACACAAGGGAAAAAAAAAAAAAAAAAAAAAAAAGAAAAAGAAAAAAAAAGCCCCAGCACTCAGATCTCCACTCCCCCTCCACCTTCTGCTCAGGCAGACCTCAGGCAAGCGCCCGGCAGCCCCATCTGCTCGTCACCCGCTGGCATTTGGGTAGCAGCTACGTCAAACGCCCGGCTCGCATTCTCACATGTAGGAGTTTGCTGTCTGAGTGATGAGGCTGTCTGTGCTCCCATTGTGCTTTGCCATCCAGAAGGTTTTTAGGGAGCCTTTAACGAAATGCTGTATGCCAGGAGCTCTTATGTAAGTTATCACCCTCCTTGCCCCATTTTACAGACTGGGGAACTGAGAGAAAGCAGAGATAACTGTGACTTCCTGCATCCTCAACCCTCTAGCCCCTCAGAAACTCCCTCATCTTGCTCTGGTTTATTCCTCTGTCCACTCATTTTCACAACTGTAGATGAATCTGAAATTAAAATTTAATAAAACCATTAAAAAAATAAAACCAGCATCCAACAATAAACAGTTGCCAAGGGAAGCTGAGCTCTGGTTTTGGCCCATGGAAAGGTCCAAGTCTCTTTGCAACCCTGATCACCCCGCAGGAGGCCAGGGACCAGGACTCCTCACCTGCCTTGGCCCTTTCAGTCTGCCCCAAACAGACACATCTATCTTCCCTGAGGTCTTGGTTTGACCTTTTACCCCCACCACAAATTACCAAATCCTAAAAGAAGCACAGGTACAGCCCTAGAAAAGAGTCACTAATACAATAAGGGATCAGCAGTCAAGGTCTCAGCTGTGATTCCTACCCCCTAAGTGGGCAGCAGCATTTACAGAAATCTGTGACTGCACATAACAACAAAAAGAAAAATAAAACCAGCAACAATGAAGTTGGTAAGCGGACAACTTAAGTTCAGCTTTCATGCATTAAAATCAACAATGGCAATCATTTCTCTTTCCACTGTAATTGTTGTAACAGCATTGACTCTAATCTTAGAGAAAAAAAAAATATCCACCCCAGATTTCACTCCAGTCTGGAAGTGAGTCAGCTCTCAAACCTCAGTGAGAAAGAAAGGCACTTGCTAGGAAGGATGTGGGAAAATAGAGGGTTAGATTCACCAGGCTCCTCTTGGGTCATGCTAAAATTACTACGATTTAAGTTAATGAATAGATTTCCTTTTGTTCCAGCCCAGCTTCATTCTGCTGTGTTACAGCCCTTATCCCAAGCTGGAAGCAAGAGCTATTCAGATAAAACAAAGCCCAGCTTCCCTTTAGCATTACCACCAAGACTTCTTCATAATAATATTTATAAAATAGCTATTAAGATGGGAGGGGATAGTAAAACCATGTTGGTAAAAGGCACTCAGGTTATAAAATACCAGGCATTAAATCCGCCCTGCAACACAAATTCCCTTCCCACCCACGTGTTTGCTTGTTTTAAAGCATCTCTCAAGGCAGAGCTGCATCCTGCTTATTCCTTGGGATCCAGGCTGTGGGATGAGCAAACCCTGAAACTCTGCTGCTGCATCTCAACATATCTCACTGCTCTGGGCTCCAAGTCTCTGCTCAGACCTGCTTGGCACTAATTGCAGGGGCCATTTGGGTCAGGGCACATCCATTTGGATTGTCCCCAGCTCCCAGCAGGGCAGGGAGGGTCAGCCAGATGTTGCCTATAAAAGGCTGACCTGGAAAAAGAGACTAGGCAGAGTAAAAGAACAAAAAGGGATTTATTTTATAGGATCCAGCTTGGGCCATGCAAGAACCCCTTGGGGCCTCACCCCAAGAAATCCAGCAATGGGCCCAAAATGGCTGCCTGGGCACAAGGTCTCACACTTTTATAAGCTCTGGTCCATCAGCACATTGGAGTTAATTGTCTAATTACAGCCTCAGGTTATGAAGCTCCATCCTCTTTGTTCTTTTTCTCTTTTTCACCATTGTTTACACTCTTGAGCCTAAAATTTGTCCTTGGCCCCCAGCTAGAAAGGAATTGTTTTGTCTATGTTCCCTGTGAAGAGAGCTCACCAACCCTTAATATGAAACCCAGAACTGCACATTAAACCAGCACAGAGTCTGAAAAAATATAAAAGCTAGAACTTAAGGCATCAAGGCACTGCTCCGAGCTCCTCTGGGCAAAGAGGGAGGGAGGCAGCCACAGAGGTCACAGCAGAACCACAGGCCACCAGGGCAATGGGTCTTGCTCCTTGGCAGGCTGGGTTTGGCACTGTCTGTGCTTCTTCCAGGAAGCAAGAAAGTTTTTGTGCTGCTTTTGGCAAGAAGAGTTTTCCAAGGACAATCTTGTGTGTAGCACATCCCAGCAGACTGCAGCAGCAGGGGAAACTGCTCAACCTGGAAAGTACCTCTGCCCTCTGATGCCTCCCAGTCCTTGCCCTACATCCCCATCTCCACCAAAAGGCAGCTCCGTATCCCTGGGAAGCACCAGCCTCCTGGGAGGGGTTAGCAGCCAGGACAAGAAGTTATTAAGGTGAAGACTTCCCCCAAAAGGTTAATTTGCTGGAACTGAGCACTGGTGCAGTCACCAGGACAGTGAGAGGGAATAAAAAGCACACAGCCAGCCCCTCAGAACCACCATGCAGACACGAGGTGAAAGCACAAGACCGAGAGGTCAGGCTGCAGACCTGCCCGTCCAGTGAGGCAGGACCACAGCAACACCTCTACCAGGAGAGTTTTCCAGGCATTTTTCAATGGCTGCAAGATCCTGATAATCCCAAACCAAGAAGTACCATCTCACTGCAGAAACCTTATGCCGGCTTCCAGACTCTGGAGTCACGGAGCAGGGCTGCAAGTACCAGCAAGCCAAGGGCCTGGGAGGGAAGGATACACCTACAGCCTGCTGTAACATTTCCTGACTTTTTCCAGCATCTGAAAGGTAAGGAGGGAGCAGGAAAAGGGGATTTGAGAGAACAGAAAGAAGCACTGTACTTATCCAGGCTGACACCTCACAGAGCACCAGCCAGAGCATCTCAGCTCCAGCCCCTGCGCCCGCCAAGCGTTGACACTAATAGGACAACAGCTGAGCAATTAAAAGGAAGAGAGACAAGGAGATATCAAGTCAAAAAGGCTCATGGACAAGAGACAGAAAGGCCTAATTTCTGCTTGTTTGCTTTGGTGAGTGGAATACTGTCAGGCACATACCATTCTCAGGAAAAAATACATTTCTGTCACCACCAATTAATGCCTCTTTCTTAGGAGAATGGAATCCTCCTGCCTTTTTGCTGCACCAGGTTTTTTCATGAGCTTTATAGAAAGGGTGTCAGAATTTGGAGTGCACAGCATCCCTCTGTACAGAGAAGTGTCTGAGACAAGCCACTGGTCCTGTGCTAACTCTCAATTAAAGACTGTTCACAAACAGTGGGAAAAATAATTTACAGCCCCTTTGCTAGGGATAGAGGTGTGGGGAAACACAGGGGAGAGCCTCGGAACCATGAGGCAAACAACATTTCCCTGAGGCCTTATTTACACCCTTCCCCAGCAGAGTTAACAAGCAGGACAGTGTGGAAGCGGCTGTACTGGTTTGGGGGCCCCCACCTATAACTACTTCAAAATCCCTGTGCATGGGATTATTCACCCCTAGCTCTGAAAGTCCTGGGCAGCCTTGGGGCCCATGGCTGGTGAGAGGACCCTGGGGGGAGCAGGGCTGAAGGTTTGGGCAGGTGTCTCTTCCAACACATCATTTATGTGGGCAAGTGGGAAACGCAATGGGAAAAAGAATGGGAAAAAGCAAGCAATGGGAAAAAACAATGGGAAAAAGTAAGCAGTAAGAAAGAGCCCCCTCCAACCAGGTACAACCAATCACCCTTACATCCAACCCAGAGTCTCTGAACCCCTGTCCTAACACATCCCTCTGAGGTCTCACAGCAAAATCACAGCTAAAAGCCACTGGGAGGGCTGAGGACAAGGTCAGGAGGGAAACTCTAGGGCAGGGAGGAGAGACAGCCAGCATGCATGGACAGACTGAAGAGCTGGACATCAAACCTGGTGTGTAGCAGCAGCTGAGAGGAAGACAAGCAGGACTGGAGGCTGTGTGTCCAGTCATTGCTTTCACTAGATTAAAAAAATATAAATTCCCTGTGTACCAGCCTGCCTTGGAGATATGAAGAATAACAGGAAGCAATCAGGAGTAAAGGAGTCACAATGATGGCAGACAGGCAAATGTCTTTGGGAAAAGAGCGGGTTTGGATCAGAGGCACAAATCCCTCTCTTTGGAAGATGCATGGGAAGGGGTGTCTGGTCCAGCTCAGTTTCCTTCCCTGCCAATTGAATGCTTCCTATCAAGCAGTGGTTGTACCAATTTAATCTGGGTTAACAGAATGGCTGGCACGCTCAAGGGAGACATTGCTGGGAAGCAGCACAGGCAATGTGACCCGTGGGCCTTGGACAGCCATAGACACATGTGGCTTTAGAGCCAGATGTGTGCTATGCAGCTGGATCCTTAACAAACCTGGAAAATCCCTTCCAGTGATCCACTGGGAGTGGACACAGCCCGTGATGGAGCAACACCACATGGACAGCTCACGGGGACAGCCCCACTTCCACCACAGCCAGGAGGTTGAAATGGAGCAGAAACCCAAGATTTAGACAAGAACAGCCAAAGCAAGAGAAGGGAAATGCCAGGAAATATGGGACACCTGGAAAAAATGTGCTGGGGATGAAAACCGCCAGCAACCTGGAAAGCAGGAGTGAAGGAAATCTGAGGAATAAGAGATACAGAAGCGTTGGTGAGAAGGAGATGGAGTTACATGGAGGCAACTGGGTTATAGGCAATCTTACATCAGTTTATGAAAATATCCCATTAATCTTCATAGCGCAATCTTAATTGCAAAATCTTTCATCAGCCTTGTTATTTGTGCACCTGTCACTGGAGACACTCGGAGTTGTTTTGTCGTCATTTCTCACACTAATTAGAGGGGCTTGGGGTGGTTTGAGGGGTGGGGTGGGGAGGGGGGGGTGCTGCTGTTTTTTAATTGTCCTCGAGCATGGCTCAGCTTTATGGTAACGCTGCCAATTAAGGTCCTGCCCCGTGCAGGGCTTGTAAGCCTGCTAGGCATGTTACACAGGACTAGAGGGGTTGTTTTAATTAAATACCCCCAGACTAGTAGGGAAATATTTAGAGCAATTTAACAATCTGCTGCAGAGTTGTTAAGCCTCCAATATATCTGCTTAATGTTCATTTGGGTATTTAATAATCTCCCTACCTTATCTAATCCTGTTTAAATTTAAAGCGATGCATCTAAGCTGGTGAAGTAGCAAGAGCTTATTAACAGCCGCTGGTTATTAAAACATATTTGAGATGTCATCACCAGCGAGCAGTCCCAGCAGCAGGCAGGGGACCTGGAGCCTGCAGATGTATTTCTTTCTTAACTGGGGCTGTCCAGGGACAAGACCCAGTGGTTTCCTCACAAGCTCTGCCGTCACTGCACTGGTACCTTTAGATCCCAGCCTGCTTCCCCTGCCTGTGGAAGAGAGGGTGGTGGCCTTCCAGGGTAATTAGAGCTACTGGTTGCTTATTTTTAAGGTTATTTTCCAGGTCTGCAGCTACTCAGGCTGGGGCATTTTTAAAGAATTGGATGTTTCATTTTCTCGGTGTAATTAAAGTTGTGTTTTCTTCTGCTTAGATATTTCTTCACAACTCGGTGAGGTCCACAGAAAATCACTTGCTTGAGGACAGCCTACAAGACCAGAAAGACTAATTTGCAAAGTTTTAGTTCAGCTGTGCTTACATAATCTGCATGTTTCTGGTCTGGCTGCCCTATTTTTGGTAGTCTCCTTACCTCGATTGGATGTACCCATCCTTTCCCACCTCTCCTCTCTTCCCTCCAAATCAGGCAGGTCCAGCACACTTTAGAGTGGTGCCACTCAAAATTCTGATTAGGGCAGGTCTCAAAATGCTACTATCACAGACAAGAAGAGGTTGTTATAGAACACACAACTCCCAACCTGGACAATTTATACAAAAGGAGAGTCAAGACAACAATTTAAGTTCCTGTGCAAAATGGCCTCCAGGCAAAACAAACAATTTTCAGGACACAAACAGTAAGTCACTCTTAAATCCCATGAAAATGAACAGTCCAGACTATTTCACAAGCACTAACCCACCCAATTTTAAAGTACCTTCACCTGTCGAGGCTGGAAATAACAGCTGTGGAAAGAGAGGGAACAACTCCACCAGACAATTTAAAACAAGAAGACACATCTGGGAGAAATCTGCCTGCCCAACAAGACAGGCAGCTCTGAAGAGCTAAGGCCACGATGCCTTGAAGGTTTAATGTTAGCATTCTCAGATGAGAGAGGTTTCCCATACATCTTGCTCAAGCAAGAGTATCTCAGCTTCTTACCTTAAAGGCTGATTTTCATCATAAGTCTGGTGCTCAGCTTTTGGCCACTGTTTTTTGAGACAGAAATGGACCATTTGGAGAGAGAAAGCCCAGAGGTGACACATCTGTCACACGTACTGCAGAGGAGCACAGCCATCCAAAGTTGGTCCTTACTGATCTGAGAGCAGCTTTCAAACAGCCTCCTAGGAACATGAAGGAAAATGTTTCCTCAGCCACAGCTACCACAGAGCATAAACAACAGACAAAAAATTGAGGCAGGGAAGAAAAGTAAACAAAAAAACCCCACACACTTTATATGCTTGTTTACAGTGATTCTTGCTAGAAGTTCTGGAAGAGGTTGAGCAACCTGTATCCCCAAGGGCCTTTAAAGACAGATTAGTACAGCAATGACAGAGGTAGAGATGATCTTACCTTGAGGCAGGGAGAGAGACTCACACGACCTTGGCAAGGTCCTTCCAACACGTGAGAAGCACCAGCGACACCGAGCTCTGCCCTGTCCTCTCTTGGCCCCACTGCAAGGGTCCAGTTAGGGGAGTCTGGCACCAGTCAGGGGAGTCTGGACACCAGAAACCAGCTAAAACAGAGACAGAGAGTCCACAGAGTCCAGCAGAAGCAGTGTTCTGGCCTGCCAGGCTTGTTGGTCTCACGTGAGCAAAGCAAACCCATCTCACACCCCCAGCAGAACCCTCAAACCCCAGCCCTCCTCCGCCCACGCCAGACTGGGATGACAGATGACCAGAGGGGACCAAACCGAACAGATAATTTTATTTGTTTTTCCTTTGTTCCTGGTCTCTCAGACACTGGTGTCATTTAGGATTTTTTGTGGAGGAGACACATCAGCACGGTGACGGATCCTGTCTGGTCCCATCAGCGGCACGGCGGCGTGTCCCCAGAGTAACGCGAGAGGACTGCCATTCCTGCAGGGAAGGAGGCTCAGCAGGAGGTGTCAGCCCGGGAAACACAACAATTGTTTCTCACCCATCAGCTCGGTGGCACTTGTAAACTTTCAGGATGGGGGGGAAGACCGAGTCTGAAGGGAGAGGTGTGCCAAGGACTTGCACTAAAGGCCATGGAGCAGACTTCAAACCCAGGCATCATCATCATCATCTCGTCCCTGTCAAGGGAAAACAAATAAGTGCACTTCAAGTGGCTGTTTCCTACAGGATGTGCCCTGTGGGGTAAGGAATGGAACTTCTGAGCCCTCCTCCCACTAGCTGACACTTCTCACTGCACTCCCTCGTCACCTCTGCGTGCAGAGCTGCAGCCACAAATCATGGGCTGACTTAGACTCTTGAAAAAAAATAATAAAAGGATGCACGTGTTTACAATGCTATTTCCTTAATTCTCAATAAAGGATCCTATTTGCTTCCTCCTCCATAAGTCACCTCTGGCTGAGCAGTGTGGGAGCAGGATGGAAGGCATGGTGTGAGTTAACACTCCAGTGCCCTCTAGCCAGCACAGGTTTGGCTGTAGCAGAAAGTCTGCACATCCTTTATTACATCAGAAGACTTGAGATTCTCTGTGGCTATGTGGAGAAAGGCCTGGTGGAGCCTGGCCTTGCTGCTCAGGCAGTCAGGAATCCGAGATGCAGAAAGGCTGAGCTATGCACCAGACACATTCACCAGCTGAAGAGCACCAGCTCTCCACACACCCAGCCACCAAACCATCCATGTTCCCCACCCTGAAGATCTCAGCTAGAGCTGCAGGTATCATTTTATACAGCAGACGTGGGAAACTGCCTGCAAAAATCATCTCCGCGTTTGTCTTAGTGGGAAGGGAACCCCATTCTGGGCTATTTCCTTGTGCAACAAAGCAGGAAGCACCAGTGCTGAGTACACTTGTATCACAATGCCACATTCAGCGCCATCTCTGCAGCTCAGATCTAGCCAGGCCTTGTCTTTTGGCAGCAGGAGGTGCCACGACACGGCTCTCCAGCGGGTGGGAAGAGCTCAGAGGAGCTGCTGGAGAACAGCAGGCTCAGAGGGATGAACCAGCGGAGGCATGCACAGAGCAAGTGATAATTTCCGTGCTGTGCAATTACAGCTGGGAAGGAGTAAACCTCTGGTGCACAAACCTGCCAACAGTTTACTGCCGACAAGGAAACAAAACCGACAGTTGACACTGGAACAGCTACTGATACCCTGTAATCATCTTAAAAATAGACTCTTTGCAAACCTGCTTGTTAGTAGTGAGAACATATGCTCTTTTTAAGAGGGTGGGGGGAGAGAAACCTCTCAGCATCTCCAAAGCAACATTTGCATTAGCCAGAGCACGTGTTTGGTGAAGCTGAGGATGGAAACCTCCCAGGACCTGGTCCTGCTGGGTGACCAAGGCACATCGAGATGCTGCATTGCTACAGCACATTTTGCAGCCTGAAGAACTCTCAGCCCTCTGAGCCCAGCAGCCAGTGCTTGCACAGCTATTGCAGACAGCCAGCTTACTACACATATCTGCTCCCCAGGCTCCTGGGGCACAGCTTTTACTCAGGGTGAGTCCTCCCCACGGCTCCTTTTAACCACAGCCCCTGGCCTGGGTGAACACCATCTTTGAGCCAAGGCCTCTGGAGTCTTGCCCCAGCCTGGTGCATTGTCCATCACACAGAGCTGGATGGCTGCACAACCCTGGCCCATGGAAAATGCCATGAGTAAGTCTTCCCATGAAGGATAGCACAGCCCAGGACTAATCCAGAGTCTCTCAAAATAGAGACTGTAACCAGGATTTGGTCTATTCTAGGTTGGTTTTGTTTCTTCATTCCAGGTTGATTTTGTTGGATCTCTTAGGAGACAGAGCATCCACCCAGAAAGACAGGCGTGGTTTGCTTTCTAACACGTTCAGCACAGAATTCACTCACCCTCAAGTTTCTATCCCCTCTGTGCTCAGCACATCAGCACTACAAGGAGAGAGAGGGACACGTTCCCTCAATAAGTGCATTTCATTTTGATACGAGCCATTTAGAGATTATATCCACTTCAATTTGGGCAGGGATCCAAGGTTAACCTCCCTGCTCTTGTTAACAGAGCTTTGCTCTCAAGAAGCCCATCAGCTCAGTTTTACATCTTACTTGGGAAAGTCAGGACAATGTTACACTGGGCACCAGAGTGAGGGGAGAGAAAAGGCAGATCCTGGCGAGCTCTGTGACTGCTGGAGCTGAGAGCAGCTTCCCAGGATTCCTGGACACACATCCCTGGTCTCCTCTGTCTTCCACTTAGGACTACAGACATTTCAGGCTGTATTGTACAGCCCAAAGGTCACCTTGGAGACTTTCCAGTGTCTCTACATGGCCAGGAAGGAAAATCTTTGCCAAACAGGTACAACACACAGCATGAGGGTGGCACCCTCCATCCAGGATCCCAGCAGCACACACAGACACTTGAACCTTTAAAATTCACATTTATGCAAGCCACAGTTTCCCAATTCCTGGAAATCACATCCATTTGTAGCGGGGTGCTACTCCCTCAGGGTCAGGCCAGCCAATGTACACTTTCCTGCCTTGCAATCCCCTTGGGAAGACTGCAGGCTGTGTTTGCACACAACAGGGTGCCCAAGAAGCAGCTGCAGAGTCCATCCTGAGGACCACCCTATCAGAAAAACTGTTTCAAACTCAGCATTTCAGCCACCAGCAGGCACAAGAGCCTACCTGCAAGTTATGGTGATGCCTTAAGTTTCAGCTTTTTATTTTTTCAGACTCTGTGCTGTTTAAAAGTGTAGTTCTGGGTTTCCTATTAAGGGTTGGTGAGCTCTCTTCACAGGGTACATAGACAAAACAATTCCTTTCTAGCTGGGGACCAAGGACAAATTTTAAGCCCAAGAGTGCAAACAACAGTGAAGAAGAGAGAGAGAACAAAGAGGATGGAGCTTCATAACCTGAGGCTGTAATTAGACAATTAACTCCAATGTGCTGATGGACCAGAGCTTACAAAAGTGTGAGGCCTCGAGCCCGGGCGTCCATTTTGGGCCCACTGCTGGATTTCTTGGGGTGTAGCCCCAAGGGGCTCCTGCATGGCCCAAGCTGGATCCTTTCAATAAATCCCTTTTTATTAATTTATTCTACCTGGTCTCTGTTTCCTGGTCTGCCTTTATAGACAACAATGGAAAGCTGGTCTTCAACAGTCTGGCTTCTCCAGCCACTTTGCAACACTCCAAAAAGCAGAATGGGAGCGCGCTCTGGGTAACAAGGAGCGGTCTTGGCTGCCAGAGCTGCCACCCTGGAGAGGATCTGGCCTTGAGGGAGGCTCTTTCCTGCATAACCTCAGCACCTGAGCAGGAAGGCAGCTCCTCTTAGGGTCCTAACAGCTCCCACCAGGGCGTTCTCAGATCAGCCCCCACCAGTCAATACCTCCAGCATGAATTATTAATCCATGTGTCATCCAGCCTCGGAAGCTGACACATCCACACCACGCAGGAGGAAAGCTTTTAGCAACGTGCCAGTGTCAGCAAGCCCGGGGCAAGCTTGCCAGGCACTTCCTGGGAGCCAGCAGCAGGGGCCCGTGGTGCTGCTCCCGCTCCCAGATCCAGCTCCGTGAGCTCAGCACATCCACCTGTCACGCGAGCCACTCGCTTGGAAAATTATTCTGCTGGAGCATCACCGAGGACACCTTGCCAATGAAATATCAGACAACATCAGGCCCTGTTTACTTGCTCCAGTGCGGATACTACACATTTATTATTTACACTTTGTGGCGTATTTTTGGAGTTGTGTCAATAAGACTGAGGGTTATCAAGTGATCTGTTTGCAGTCAGTCAAAAGCTGCCGTGATTCCCAGGGAATTTCAGGACATTTGCCTTTTCGCATCAGCCTGATCCGCAACACAAGAAACTGAGGATCTGGGAGATGTTGGGATTTGCAGGGCCTCAAAATGAGTTTGTGTCCCTTGCCTTCTCTGCTTCCTGTGCAAAGGTTCTCCAACTGGAACAGTCCCAAGGGGGGGAAAAGGCTCCTGAAATTATCACAGAATCACCAGGCTGGAAGAGACCTTTAAGATCATCGAGTCCAACCCGTGCTCAACTCCTCAACTAAACCCTGGCACCAAGTGCCACATCCAGGCTCTTCTAAACACATGCAGGGATGGTGACTCCACCACCTCCCCAGGCAGCCATTCCAGTAGGAACAAAGTGTAGATCTTCTCCCTCAGTGCCAAGCATTTGAAGAGTTGGTTGGGTGGATGCAGCTCATCCAGCCTGGAAAAACTTGGGAAAGACCAGCTGGGGACTCCCTACACACAGGGAACACAGAAGGGTCTGGAGAGTCGTGACTGTCCCACCTGCAGATGTCACCTCCTGTCCTAGCCAGTGGTTCCTTCCATCTTTTCTACTGTCTTTTGTCAGAGGTGGGTGAACAATGAACACTTCCAACTCAGCCATGGCATAAACTCATTATCCCCTTTACTAAGATTTTCTTAACAGTAAATTCAGAAGTATCTTCCATGGAACCTAAATGCATTTTAGATTTTTTTCTTTTGAACTGCTTCTTGAAATGAAATTTTACGCTAAAGCTAGAGAGACAACCTAAACCAAGCCATTCTCACTTTTTTGATTACCAGAAGTGCCTTCATAGTTCTGGCTGAGAGACCAAAGCATCCAGCCACACATCCACGCAAAGCCACCAGGTACTTTAGCAGCCATAATCTGCTGCAAATCTCATTTCCACAATGGGAAATATTTAAGATTTGGTTGCTTAAAAGCCCCTTTTTCATCATTTCTTGAGCTGAGCTGGTTCTAGTGTTCAGCCCAGTCCTGCAGTTTGGCAGCAGGGATCTGAATTCTTGGCCTAGTAATGAGTGCCAAGGCAGTTGTTTTCATCTTATTCAGTCAACAAGAACATGGAAATCAATTTTTCCCAATCTCAGTTATGGCTAGAAATCCATTCCTTTTAGGCCAGCTACAGGATTAATCTATTGAATGGTTTGCAGGCGTTTTGCTGACATCCAAACATTTGAAGAATACATTATGCTTTCCCCCTCCTAGTATAGCATTAGTGCTTTCTTTTTTTTTTTTCTTTTTTTTTTTTTCCTGTAAACATCTTTGTTCGGGAATCCATGAGACAGGATGTGGAAATGCATGTCTGCCTTGCAAACAAGCCTCGTGTCTGCAAAGTTTCTGCACTTAAATCGTCGGAGCTCGGTGACTTCAGGGAAGGAGCAAAGACGCCTCGTGCAGCACGAGATGTGCCAGCAGCACAAAACAGGAGCTGAGCTGCCTCTCCACAGCCAGTGCTGAACAAAGGAGCAGCAAGTTGAAATGAAATAAATTACATAAATTCCAATTCCAGTGGAAGCCTCGACCTAAAGACCTGCCGGTCTAACAATTAGTCTCCTGTGCTGGCTCCACAGCATCAGGAGGTGTGTGTGAAAAGCCATCTCACAGCTACCACTGTAGCAGCCTAGTGCAATTCTGTCATCCCAAAAAGGAGGTACTTGGCCACAGTTTGTTCTCTTCTCATAGAAAAAGGAGAACTTCAAATCTTTTAGTCCTTACTTGCAGCTTCACAAAGTTTCATAGCCTGTTCTCAGCAGGATTGTGAGACACTCTGCAAACTTCTGGAGGAGTTTGTTGCACTTACTGACATAGTAATTGAATTTTAATAAGTAAGTGAATTTTAATTTTTCCCCATTTTACAGGCATGGAAACAGAAGCAAGTTTCTTTATTTCATCAGCATAAGCAGGTCTTCCTTTCAACACTAGAACTTTTCCAATTCCCAAATACTTGTTCCCCACCAAAATCTGGGGGTACATCACTCTCTGTTCCAGTATCTGCACTTACTCATAGGGATCTAAATTTCCACTTGTCCAATATCACAGCTTTTCCACACCCAGACTCCAAATATCAGGATTGTTTGTAAAACTTTACACAGGTGATGTATTTCAGGCCAAGGGCTAAGATTTGTTTTAAAATGTTCTTCACAAAATTTGATCTGGGCAGCAATATCGAAATGGTTTTGGAAGAACAGAGAAGGATAAAGCAATTATATCCCACACAGCAGGACAGCAGAAAGTGAGTGCATCCATCTCAGCACAGCTGTCCTTTCTTCCTGCAGCAACCTGAGCCCAACAGAGTGTGCAGCTCTATTTCCCACTGCTGGGGAGGGCAGTACAGGTATTTCTGAATCAGAAAAAAATACTCCCTGTGCTATAATGTGTTTGTCTGACCAGAAGGGACATATCTAGTTATGAAGATATGATACCCCTGCTTGCTTCCCCACAAAAAACCCCAACGCTCCAGGGCCACAGGGAGGGAAGAGAGCTGCTCCACAGCTGTCCCCACACCTGGACACCCCAGTGACACAGGCAGCAGTGAAGACCTCAGCATGTTTACAGGACAGCTCTTAAAATGCCCCAGAAACAACCTAGAAATGAGAGCAGAACAACAGCACCAACCGCACAGCAGCTATTCCTATTAGCAGCTGATCCACGCTCCAAAGTATTCAAAACCACAAAATATTCTGAGGACACTGACCTGAATGCCTAAACAGCACTACATTCACCTGGAGCTTCACATTGTCCACTAAGATCTACCCTAAAGAGCTCTCAAGCTGCCCATGAAATAGGTATTTGTACCTGTCACAAAATCACGGTGCCCTCCTTCCCCCAGCTGATCTTTCCCCTCTGTTTGTGTATCTCTCACTTGCTGGGCTGGGGATAAAACAATATATTGAAGCTAGGAGCAAGTGAAAAAATGGATTTATCTGAACAGCTTCCAGCACTTACAGCAACATATTTACTCAGGAGCTCTCTGCATGGTCTCTACCTACCCTCAGCAACACTTGGTCAACAGGTGAGTCCCTCCAAACAGCGTGAAATAGGTCAGTTCTGACTATTTCTTGCAAGATTTTGTTGTCTGTAGCAGGATATGGTAACCAGTCATGAGCATGAGGGCACCTGCACCATTCTGGGAAGGAATTGCTGTGGTAGGGAGAGCATTCTGCAACACCCCCACGCTGTGCACTGCCTAGAGGGGAGCAGCGGGTGCTCGAGGACTCCTTTGTGCTACCACACAACACCACTGGAGAGCTTCCATCAGGTCCTCTCATCTTGCCAGGGCATCCAAGACAGATCCATAGTAACTGAATAATCAATTAATCCTCCTGTAGAGCTCCATTTACATAATGAAAACGCAGCCTCCCAATATACCACTATTTTTCAGTTGTCTAGACCAATATATCTGTCCTGTAGTTGGAGGGGGGAGACCTAACACAGCTTCTATTACAGGTGGCAGAGCTCCAGCTGACATCACGTGGTGGCAATAAAACTTCTATTGATTTCATGTAAGCATTTAACCCTAGCAAAGCACGTATCCTTTCAACAGCCCACAGCGGATTTCGGGTCCAGCAACCCAGACTGAATTACAGTTGCACCTCACATGGAGCCTGGGGAATCTCTCCTCTTCCTCTCCAGCTCCCCAGGAAGCCGTAGAGAGGCAGAGAGCAGGCAGGCTTCGCTGCACATCCTGAAATATGGCCACAAGTTTGGATTTCTCAGTTCAATACCTGCAGCTTATCTCAGGCCACAGAGGAAGGTCTCGCCCTACAGCTCTCAATGAGAAACTAATCAGCTCTAATCCGAGATCCAGCTTGTTTAGCAAACAAGGACCTGGGGTTGAGGTCTGCCCTCCAAACTCTGCTCCCAGACTGAAGACTGGGACCAGTGGTGCTGAATAATCCCCTTTCTCCGCTTCACACAGCACTGGCAGAGCACAAGGCAGTAGCGAGCAGAGGCTCTAGAGCTGAATTAAAGCCCTTACTCTTCCCTCAGCTTTCACCAGCAATGTGAAGAGCAAAGAACCCGTCACTCACATCAAGGCCCACTTGCTGGTCCTGGCTGCCAGGACTGGCTGCAGAGGGGCCATCAACAGAGGAGGCTGAGGTTCAGCTGCAGCCCCTGGTCCTGCCATAGACTTCTGCAGGTGAACAGGGAAAAGCATTTTGCACTTAACTCCAAACCCACAAAGTCAGTGCAAGGCTCTCTGTTAATCTCAGAGCAGATGGAAAGGAAGCAGAAGGTTTGGCCAGCCCTGTAACAGCACTGCTGGGCCCCTGGAGATAGAGGGACAGAGCTGTGTCACACCTTGGTGCTCCCATGGAACAAACTGAACACATCTCTGCTCCGGCCCAGGTGAGCTCCAGGCCTGTTTTTTCTCTTTGTCATTTGAGGAGCCCTGTCCCATTTGACTTTCATCATCCCTCCTGCTCTTCAAAATGTGAATTCCAAGTTTTGCTGTAAAAGGTCCCTCCAGCTCCTCTCTGAGCTCCTAAAGGGGATCAAAGTGCAGACTCACTTAGATTTCCAGGTCTCCTCAGCACAGAGGAGATCACTAGGAACCATATCACAGCACTAAGAGAAGAGCAGGAATTCCCTGCTCCCAGGGCATCCCAAAGCTTCAGCCATGAAGAGAACCCTGGGCAACCACGACCTTGTTCTACTCACACAGGAGCACTAAGGCCTGGAGTTTTCCATTTGTCAGGGGCACAGCACTGCCCAAGGATGCCAGAGAGCAAGTCATTCAGCCTCGGCAGCCCTGGCACAAGTTTTGGCACAGACACCAAAGCCTGGAATGCCAATATCTTCCTAGACAGCAGCACTGCTTCTCTGTACTTCTGTCAAGGCTTTCCCTTCTTTGCCCCTCAGGCCCTGCATCGCTGGGGACTTTGGCAAGCACAAAGGCAGCTCCTCTTTTGGAGTGGCTGCCTCGCACAAAGACTTTCCCCACAGGTCTGGAACTCTGGAGAGCAGCCCGCATCTGGTGTGACACCGCGTTCGGAGTCATCCCCACTCCCGAAGGACAGCCTGAGCCAAGCTTACGCTACCAGCACCAGGAGCATGTTCCCCACTTCCTAAACATTGCATCAGAGCACACGGTGTCAGGGGCGTTTGGGAATGCGCCGAGGCTGCCTCTGCATATGTGTGTCAGAGGACACGCACGATCCCGACTGGAAGCTCCGAGGAAGGCCATCTGCCTTTCATCGCCAACTGGTGACGCTCGGAGATTCTCCCTCCCTGTCGCCCTGGCTACTGCTGTGCCCGGCTCCACAGCGTGCTCCAGAGCCACCTCCTGGCCGAACGGATAACAGTCCTGGAGAACGGCGAGAATGGAAAATAAATTTTAAAAACTCCCCTGATGA
The DNA here is from genome assembly GCA_013400315.1 of Bombycilla garrulus. Taxonomy (NCBI): domain Eukaryota; kingdom Metazoa; phylum Chordata; class Aves; order Passeriformes; family Bombycillidae; genus Bombycilla; species Bombycilla garrulus. The sequence continues at coordinate 514,437 of VXBU01008534.1, forward strand.
ATCTCAGCGCCACCCTCCAAATCCCAGCCCTCCATGACAAGTTTCAGCATCGCTCCAAACTGAGGCACTCCCCTGCTCCCGTTCCTACCCATGGCCCCAAATCCAGCACAGGGCTGGGATTGTACCCTTGGAGACACTTTTACCTGCCTCCCTTGCCATGCTGGATCCAGTGCTGGCATGCCTGGTGCTCCTGTGCTCACCCCAGCTTCCATCCAGATGCCCGCCCAGTCACCAACAGGCTGATGGACGCAGGGAAGGTGTCAGGTACAGGCGAAGTAAAATACTGAGACAGAAGCAGAGCAACCGCGCTCAGGCACAGAAACGTTGGCCCTCTCCTTATCCCACCACTTCTCCCCTTTGCATCCCACCTGCACTTGGCTCGTGGGCAGCAGAAACCCACCCCGCTCTCCCCAGCCTAAAATATTCTTCTGTCTCAGCCACTTCTGCCTCTGGCTACACCAGTGTTCCTCTTTCTCTGCAGAAGGTCCGTGTCATTCCTTTACCAAGCTCAAGTCACACTGGGACAGCCAGGAACTGCTAGAAGGACAGACAGGACCACACACTTGGTCCTTGGCCCGGCACTACAGGAAAGAAAACTTTTCTCCCAGTCCATAGCAAGGCCAGACCCTGCTGTTTGATTAGGTTTGTTTTCCAGCGAGCTGTACAAATCATCCAGGCAGCTGAGCCGCCTTGGGGAGAGTCAGATGCAGTTCATGTGGCCAAGTGCCCTTCCCCACAGGTAAAAGTGCTCCCCCCAGGACCCTTCTCTCTGCTGACAGAAAATGCCTTTCACAGTTGATGCAGCTTTGCACAGGGAAGGGTGCATTACCCAGCTCTGTAAGCAGAGGCCAATTAAAGCACAGATTCAAACTCTGAGCCAAGGTTGTGCACTCAAAAACAGCTGACAAAACATCAGATTGAACCTTACAAAAAGGTTTTCCCACTATAAAGGTGCTAACATAAGATAAAGAAAGGGTTACAGCAATTTAAAGTGATCTCTAACCTGGATTTCTTTCCTTTCTTTCTTGCTGCCATTTCCAGCTCATCCAGCACAATACAATATCCCAAACATGAGACCAAACTGAGGTGGCAACCACAGACTCGAGAAGTGTGGTGAGAGGAGACCAGCACAGCTACAACTCCCCAGCAGGGAAACCCACCAGCGATCCTTCCAACAGGTAAAAAAGCACCAGGGGAGCAGCACAGCCAGGAATGACATAGCAGTCCTTAGGATGTAAAATCCCTTCCCATGTTGCAGCATGTTGACCTGACAGCATGCCATCAGAATTCTGAATTACGTATCTGAGCTCTGGAGCTGGGGCGGAGGCGGCAGCAGCGAGGAGCAGGCAGGAGAGGTAATTACCCACAGCCTCCTCCAAGAACTGACAGAAAGCAGGCCCTGTGCTGGAGATCCTGGCCTCATTACGGGCTCTCCTGGAGGCTGCAGCTGCTCCAGACGTGGGAGGAGAGAGGAATGCTCCCACAGGCTGCTCAGTGGCCACGGGGTCCATCAGCCACGGCACAACCACAGCCATGCCAATGTTTGAAGCCAGAGCCTCAGTGCTGCACTGAAACTTCAGCAGATGAGCAAAACCCAGACGTGGAGCTGGCTGGTTCATCACTGTGGCACTTCTGATTCAGGAAGGGGCTTTCTTCCTGAGTCAACATGTGCTTTGGAGCAAAGAGAAGTTGTTGCTTTTTTCCAAACTGGAAATGAAACATCTAGGTAACTTTAGTACGGAGGTATATAAAAAAGGGGATCTTTATTTGAATGCCTTCAGAGGCAGTTATGGAAAGATGTCCACAAAAGCCCACCCCCCCCTCCAGAGATGAATACAGTTTCAGAGGTTTTAAGAGATCAGCATAATTGATAAAAAGCACGAATTAGGAGGACAAATGTTTATGCAATTCCCCCTCAAGTCAAGCCCCTTCTCTGGAGCCCCCTCCTCTGCACTGGCTGTACTTTGTCCATGAAAATGTATCTCAAAGAGTTGTTCTCAGCCTTGTTTCCCAGGAGGAACCAAGCTGGCACTGGGGTCTTGCACCCCTGGGGCTTGGAGCTCTGGAATTTTTGTCCTTCTGCCTAAGGAAAGGCCATAGAAAAGTACTGGGGAAAATGAGTCACCGATACAATGGGCTACAGAGCTACAAATATATGTGTGAAGAATACAGCAAACATGTAAAGGAAAAAGACAAAACCCAAATGCCATCAAAGTGATGGGGCAAACTCTCACTGCATCCCTCTTTTTCACTGATGGCAGCAATACAAAAACTGTGGGATTCCACAGTACCAATTTCTGCAGCTGTGGAAAAGACATTTTGCTCCAAGAGAGCTGCCACTCCAGAAAATCCAGGGTCTCCTGGCAGCTTCTCCGCACTTCTCAAACATTGCCTACACAGAGCAGGGTCTCCCTGTGGACCACAGATCCCCATCCCATGGCCCAGGACAGCCTTCCTGACAAGGAAAGCAGTTTGCAGCAGCACAGATGCAGCAAAGAATAAGAGAACTTGCCTGGGGTCTGCTCCACGTGCTTCTCTAATGGCCTCCCCTGGCAGTGACCCTTGCTGACCTGATGATCCCAGGGGACAAGGGAGTCGTTCTAGCTCCATTCTTCGGGGCTGCTGCTGCCCATCCTCCCAGCCCTGTGTGCACAGGGAGGTTGGGGAACCGCCATGAGGGATTGCTGTCCAAAGGAGGCTGAGCCACTGAGCCCATTTGATGGAGAAACTGCTGGCTGAACATGAACTACAGACCCAGACAGCAAAAGGTGACCTCCTCCAGCCCCCTCAGCCTCTTCCTAGCAAAGGCCCAGCCCGGGGAAGCAAATGTCCAGAACAGCAGAGGAAGGGGGGAAAATACATCAATGACCAAGCACCGCATGGTGTGAGAAAAACCCTGTGCCCATCTGCTGCAGGAGAAGGGACATGAAGCATGTGGAGCCCCTCGAACACCAAAACAGAGGTACAGTGGTGATGGAGAACCTGCAATGCCTGCTTCCCCTCAGTCTACCTGCCCTGCTGGCTGGTGGCCCAGGCTGAGCCACAGCAGAGTGGCCAGAGGGGGACACAGCACACTTCTCTCAATGAAGTGATGCTGCACAGCTGTGAACAGGTCTAGTGCTTCCCATGAAGCCAGGAATTACGATCTTTGCCTCTAGAAGGTCCACTATTAACCAGCAGCTTCCTCTGGGAAAATAGAGACCTCACAAAACCAAAGCCTGCAGCGTCAGTTGTTGTCTCCTTAGCGCAGCAAGCAAACCTGGGCTCACAGTCCTGGCACTGCCTGTCCCTGGATCCTGGGAGTCCAGGGCAGAGGAAAGATGTGTCAGGCTGTTCCCTCCCCGCTCCCAAGGAAAAGGACAGGAGGAAAATGTGTATGAATCAAAAGGGTAATGTTGGCACATTCTAGGCAGCAAGTTTAATGACACCTAATCATAATGCTACAGAATTTTGGAAGGGATATAAACCCTTGGGCTTCCAATGACCTTTGAAGGACAAAGAAGAATGGGAGTAAGTCCCCCCTGCAGCTGCCTGCTCTTCAGTTTCCTCCACCTTCCACTAAACCATGCAGGGCTGGAGCCATCACAAACACCAGACTGAATCAAATGCATCTTGGGGCAACTCACACCATCTCTCCTCACATAAACAATAAATGCAGCAAATAATTTCCTTCCTGACAGGCCTTTATTCAGTTGAGAGCCATTTTCTGCCACCTCTCCTCTTCCCAATTCTTTACCTCAGTCTCTGTTTTTTTTCAATCCAGGCCAAATTCTTTAGGCAGCTTGAGGCCCAAGTTCCAGGTACGGCACTGTGCACAATAACAGATTTCCCACTGATCTCAAGGGAATGGGATCAGACTCCAAATGCCTCCAAGAAAGCCTCATATTTCTCTCCACCACATGTCCCACGAGGATCTGTTAACACAGGCAGCTCCTGTGCTATCCTGGTCAAGGCTGTGCTTGAGGAGCCTTAAAACGGAGCATAAACTCCTGCCTCCTCCTAAAGGGATTGGTGGGAAATTTCACACAGGCTTAGTTTTAATGCTTTAAATATTCTGTGAGGTTTGTGTTCAATTTCTCGTCATAAAGTTTTAATGGGAACTCCTTGAAATTGCCAGCTCTTCTGATGCATCTTCAGACAGAAACTGTCTGTCTCTGCAAAACTTGGTGAGGTGCATCCTGGTTATATTTATCTGTCTACGGTTTTAGTTTAAAAAAGAAAGCACATCAGATATGCAAGGTTTAGCAACATTTTTAACGAGGATGTGTCAACATTCGTCCCACCCTTGCAAGCCTGATAGCCTAAATCCTTGGTGGAGGATTATATATATTTGATAAAGGTGATTTTATAGTTGTCTCTAGCAATGGGAGACAGGGAGCTGAGGGCATCCAGGCTCAGCTCAGAGCTGCCACAAGTTAAAATCCACTCCCCCACAGGTCACTCAGCTCCTTCTCTCTGCCATAAAACTCTTGGAAACACCAGGGAACACAAAACTTTGTGGAAAAAGCTCACTGCTGTGCTACCTAACAAGCTCCCAAAAGTAAATCCATCTCTTCTCCCCTGAGAACAAGGCGTTGCCAGCATGAGCAGAGCCATGAGAGGAGGATTTCTAAGAGGCAATGGGCAGCTTTTCTTAGCACATTCTTACTGTTCAGGGCTGGATCTGCACACAAAAATTAGTCCTAAACAGTCAGGCTCTTCAGATAAAAGCAGAGGAAAGGAATTTTAAGAACTGGAAAAAGAAAAAAGGAGGAAGTGGGAAATGGAGGCAGAGGGAATAACTAGAAACTTAATTTGGTCAGGGAGAAAAGGTAACAGTGAGGTAACAGTGCTTTTCCAACCCATCAGCTCACCATAAGTGTCAAGTGTGCAGACTATGCAAAAAAAAAAATACTTACAAGATAGGATGAATTCTGTAAAATAGAAAATCAGAAGTGATGATTCCTGCTCTAACAGGGGATTTCTGAGCCCTTGCACATTATTCTCTGGATTTGACCCTACCTCTCACATGCCAAAGGACAGTTCATCTGCTCTACCTGCTCAGCCTGCACAGGATCCCTCTTCCAGCAGCCTCTGCCTCCACAGCTCCCAGCAGAGATGAGAAAGTCACAGAATCACAGAACGGCCTGCCTTGGAAAGGACCTCAGAGATCATCTAATTATCTAGATGGACAGGGACACCCTCCACTAGACCAGGCTGCTCAGAGGTCCATCCAGCATGGCCTTAAACACTTCCAGGGATGAGGCAATCAATGCCCAGTTTCTCTGTGCAACCCCAGGTCTGCATGGCTCCTCCTCGGGCAGGAGCATCACCAGGGCACAGCTGGATGGCAGCATCACTCCTCACATTGCCCCCACCAGCACAGCACCAGCCTCAGCTAGGGAGAGGGGATTTTCTGGTCTCTACCCACCCACTGACCCTGCTCAGTGTCAACCTCCCCCCAAAATTAGGCAGTCTTTAGCTGCCTGGGAAGCAGGTTGGGGTGCACTTCATCCTGCATCCCTGGAGCACCTCCAGACCAGGCAGTGGGGGCTGCGTTTCTCCTGCTCCTTCCTTCTCTTCCCCACGAACACTTTATGCAAATCCAGCCTCTCTTCGGCTGCCTCCCGCTGTGCTGCAGAGGGCTGGGGAAGGGGAGGAGAGGGGAAGGGGTGGGAAGGAGGGGGGAAGAGGATGGAGCCTTGCTCGCTATCAGCTGCTCAGAAGAGCAGAGCAGAGACAAGATTGATGATGCTCTCTGGATATAAGATCTCCTCCTTGTGAAAGGCTGCTTATGAGGCCTGATAGACTTGTCATCTCTTAATAAACATCACTGATATGTCGGTGAGGAGAAAGCGGAGGCGAGGGGAGGACACATAGAAAGGCTGCTGACAATTTACTCAGAACGCTGCTCCCCTCATGCCTCGGCCTCCACGTGCAATTCCGAGGGCCTCTTCCCAGGGGGAGCATGCCCAGCCCAGCCTCACCAGTACCTGCCATCCCAGCAGAGCCCAGAACAGGCTGGACCCAGCATCTGGGCATTTCCAGTGAACCAAACAACCCCTTTCCCCATGAGCCTTTGACACACACCTGGTCCCAAACCACAAAGCCATAAGGGTTTTCAAACAACTTCCACGGTGGTTACAGGAGCAGATCCCAGTGGGATGGAGTGCAAAGGAGGCATTTCATCAGCACCTTGCAGAGTTCAAAGCTGTTTCACTCCGCTGTGCTCCTTCTCTAAACTGCTCTCCAAATGTAAGTGGCTCTGCTCTTGCCCACATGGCTGTAAATCAGAGGGACTTGCCCGTGCTCAGGAAACACATCCTTTGCTTTTATTTAACCTCTGTAAAGCAGCAAGGAAAATTTTAGTGCCTCTAGTGGGCATTTTTCCTATCCTGTCCCAGTCACAGGTGGAAAGTGTGGTGTCATCACCAGGAGCTTGTTTGGATACAGAAAACCCACATCAGGCACGCAGGTTTTGTGTGACTGCAGCCACATTTCCCCTGCATATCTGGCTCTGTTTGTATTTAATCAAGCTACACATGGTTAAAAATCCTCCAGAGCATTAGCAGGTGCTTAGTGGTGCTGTGTAAGTGCAGAGCTAAGGAATAACGTGCTGTAAGCACAGCTAACATAAGTGTTCATGGCTCCCTGTGGGGCTGAGGATGGCTGCAAACCAGCTTATCCACCCTGGGCTTGCAGATGCCCTGAGAGGTTCCTACAGCCAGGCAGGCTCCTGCTGGGATGCCTTTGGTCCCTCCGAGGTTTGTGCTACTCCCTGTCCTCGCCAAAGCCTGCCCCGGCACACTGATGCTTCGCTGTCTGCTTCATCCCACACTATTTCTCTGTAAAACAGCAGCATGCAGTGACTTCTTCTGGCTTACACAAACTCAGTTAGCGTGGAATTGATGCCTTAAGTTTTAGCTTTTATATTTTTTTCAGACTCTGTGCTGTTTTAATGTGCAGTTCTGGGTTTCATATTGAGGGTTGGGGAGCTCTCTTCACAGGGTACATAGACAAAGCAATTCCTTTCTAGCTGGGGACCAAGGACAAATTTTAGGCTCAAGAGTGTAAACAACAGTGAAGAAGAGAAAAAGAACAAAGAGGATGGAGCTTCATAACCTGAGGCTGTAATTGGACAATTAACTCCAATGTGCTGATGGACCAGAGCTTACAAAAGTGTGAGGCCTCGAGCCCGGGCGTCCATTTTGGGCCCATTGCTGGATTGCTTGGGTGCGGCCCCAAGGGGTTCCGGCATGGCCCAAGCTGGATCCTTTCAATAAATCCCTTTTTATTCCTTTACTCTGTCTAGTCTCTGTTTCCAGATCAGCCTTTCTAGGCAGCAGAATAGTCTGGGTTGGAAGGGACCTGCAAAGGCCACCCAGTCCAACCTGCCTGCAATAAACAGGGACAGCCTCAACTCGCTCACAGCCCTGTCCAGCCTGAGCTTGAACTCTTTCAGGCATGGGGCATCCACCACCTCTCTGGACAGTCTATGCCAGGGTTTAATCAACCTCATTGTAAAAAAAATTCTTCTAAAACAATTTCATTAACAAGTTCTGAGGCAAACTTATTGAGCCATGAGGACTTGCTGTATCTGCAGCATCAATACTAATATTGTTAGCAAAGTAAGTCCTTTCAGGGCTCGGATTAATTTCTGTTCAGAACTCAGTATATTTTTCACCGTGGCACCTGTGTTTGCAGAAACCCCAAACCGGTTGCATCTCTTTACAAAAAACTTCACATAGGAGCAGATTTTCAAGGGTTGGATTCATCATCTGTGAACACCCATACTAAATGAGCACAGGAGTGAGTACCCGGCAGAGGAAACAAATACATTTCTCCCTGCTTTTCACACGACCTTTCTACCACATCTCCCAGGAGAGAGATGTCAGGCCTCCCTCCTCCCCACAATTAGTGAGCCACGAGGAATGAGTTTCTCAAGGCTGGAGCCCACAGCACAGAGTAGACCAGGACGGCCTCAATTTGATTTAGAAGGAAAACAAGCTCCACTCCAAAAGCTGAAAATGCAGCACTGGCATTTCCTGCCCTGGGCAGCCTGTAACCAACCAGTGTCCCCAGTGCCACCTTCTCAGTCAAAAGGGCACTTCAGCGCTTGGAACCCTCCTCCTCTGCTACCCAAAGAAAATCAGAGGGGCTTTTTGCAACATCCAGCTCCCAGATGGGCATTCAGGCATTGGTGTGGGATCACTCTCACAACCTGAGGTGTCCCTGCCTGCCTGCAGGAGATCAAGTCTTGCTCAGGTCTCGCACAGCCAACAACCATACCCAGCTCTGAGTACACACTGGGACTCTCCAGCTCATATTTTTAATAAAAAACAGCTGATTTTGCAGCTACTCCACGCACACAAACGTCTTTTACTCAACTGGCACCTCAGCCCAGAACCATGAAATAGCAGCTCCACTCTTCCAAACAGATAAAATTTCAGGTTGCCTAATGTAATATTCCTAAATTATCCTTATTTTGTTGTCTTAAATTATTTCAGGAGCTTTTTTTTTATGCAGCTTCAGCTGGTGGTGGCAGGTGAACACAGGAGAATCATCATAATTGTGCTAAAGGATAATTATAAGTTTCTAAGCTCTGTGGCTGCAAAGTCCTGGAAACCAGCAACAAATGGAAAGTCTCCAGTTGAATTTTCCTTAAATTTCACTCCCTCCCCCACACAGCCCCCAGTGGCTCCTCTCCTCAACTTAGGACTCAGAGCTCAGTTGGAGTTTCAGATTCATTTACAGATTCTTGATTCATTGGGATTTTTCATTGCACTGGAAAAGCGATTTTTAATTCTAAATCCTTGCAAAAATCAAATGCACTTTGTAGTAATTTCTGCTATTTCCTCTCAAAAAAAAAAACCACTAAAAATAGAGGGTAAGAGGTTTTCACAAGCATGAAAGGAAAAAAAGCTTTTCTGAGGCTATAGACAATAAAGAACCAATTAACTACCTCATCCAAGAAACTGAATTGCTGGCCATTAAAAAAAGATAGCACCAATCTAAACTCTGCCACAGTGATTAGAAACTTAAGGTAAAGTATATACATTTTCTGCTCAGCACTTAACCTAATGGTTATAATGAGGATATCTAAGTGACTGAGGATATTATTTGGTCAGAGGGTCACCACAGAGCCAGATACATAAAGCATAACCAGAAAATATGAGGATATTTTCACCTCACATTGTACAAGTCGCCTTCCAATACAAATAGAGGCACGGAAATAAAAAAAAAAATGGCTACAACATTTAGAAATTCTTCACGTTAATTTACATTTAAATAAACAACAAAACTACGGTGATAACAAACAGGGCTCATGAGTGATGAAGAGGGAATATAAAACTTGGTATTGGGGAAGACTACTTAAAAAGAAAAGGTGTATCTGAAAGTAAGTTAGAAAAAGAACCCACAGAGAGAGGGAGGGAGGGAGG
>VXBU01008534.1:524233-538169 GCA_013400315.1 Bombycilla garrulus
GAAGGAAGGAAGGAAGGAAGGAAGGAAGGAAGGAAGGAAGGAAGGAAGGAAGGAAGGAAGGAAGGAAGGAGAAAAAGAGAGACTTGGAGGTCTAAGAACAGTTGGGGGGCTGTATTTCTCCAGCACAACCCTCCTTGATCAGCAAAAGTCTCCAAATAATGGGATTGGAGCCCTTTGAAAGCTGCCTCCAGCTCGCAGCAGCAAAGATTAAAACCCCAGCAGTTCCCATCCATAACTCTCCCCGTTTGGCAGGGACATCACAGCACTGCAAATGCAGAGACAAACGGAAGGTGTCAGCTTAGTAATTTCCCAGCTCTGCAGTGAGCAGCATGGAAAATATGTGAACCTCTATTTCATCCTCCACATCATATCCCAGCTCGGATCTCCAGCAAGAGAGAATTCAAGTGTTTCTTCCCTGTGAAGGTGGGCAGGCCCTGGCACAGGGTGCTCAGAGCAGCTGTGATTTCCCCATCCCTGGAAGTGTCCGAGGCCAGGCTGGACAGGGCTGGAAGCACCCTGGGATAGTGGAAGATGTACCTGCCCGTGGCAGGGGTGTGGAACAAGATAATATTTACATTCCCTTCCAGCCCAAATCATTCTATGATTCTATGAAGTAAGCTGTTCTAGTTTTTGAAAGATGAGGATAGGAATGTAATGCAAGGAGAGTTTTAGAATATATATTAAAATACCAAGTGGAGGGTGGAACAAAGCTAATGAACTCAAAAGAAGACATCTGAACAAGTAGTTCATTACCCAGATTCCCGCGTGCTCAGAAATCATAGATCATTTGCTTTCACCTAAATGTCCATTATCTCTGGTTTGTTTGGGTTGATTTTTGACATAGAAAGACATTATCCCTGCTAAGATCTCCTGACAAAGATTTAATGCTGCCATTTGTCGTGGTTTAACTCAGCCCCACACAGCCTCTCACTCACTCCCCCCTGGTGGGGTGGGGGAGAGAACTGAAAGGGTAAAAGTGAGAAAACTTGTGGGTTGAGATAAAGACAATTTAATAGGCAAAGCAAAGCCACACATGCAAAATAAGGAGTTCATCCTCCACTCCCCATGGGCAGGCAGATGTTCAGCCATCCCCAGGAAAGCAGGGCTCCATCACATATGTTTTTGGGAAGATAAAAAACTTCACTCTGAATGCCCCCCTCCTTTTTCTTACTGCACCTTTATATCATCCAATCTATGGTATGGAACATCCCTTGGGTCACTTGGGGTCAGCTGCGTCCCCTCCCAGCTCCTCGTGCACCCCGGGACTCCTCAAGGGCGGGGCAGTGCAAGGAGCAGCAAAGGCCTTGAATCCGTGTGAGCTCTGCTTAGCGACAGCAAAAACATCCCTGTGCCATCAACACATCCAAAACACAGCCCCACACCGGCACTGTGAAGAAAATTAACTCCATCCCAGCCAAAACCAGCGCACCATTTTGTTGCCTTTCACAGATAAGGAAATATCTCCTTCATCTTCTTAGCAAAAATCTCTCCCCCCTCCCCTGCTGACACAGTGTAATTCTCCAAATCTGCAGTTTCAAGTGAAAGCGAATCTGATTTTGACTCAGGCTCCAGATGGGTCTAGCTGTAAAGATATTGTCATGTGAAAGATTAGGCGCTAGCTTAGACAAAGAGGTGTTCAGCTGCAAGCTTAATAGCCTCTGAAACAGCAACTGCCACCAAAGAGCTTCCAGGTACTGATATTGCTATCCATAATAACCACGGGATTGCAACAGATGATGGAAAGGCTGGAAACTCCCCGTGGGATTCAGTGCTCTGCACAGAAAGCTGCTAGCCCCAGCTAGAGCTCAGATCCTTGCAGGTTGCCTTTGTCCACGCAGGGACGGGCAGAGGGGAGCTTGCTCCGGGGCGCCACAGGGGTGGGATGCTGTGCAGGGACACCCGTGCAGGCGACCTGCAGCTCCTCAGGGTTGGGGACCTGGGACAAAAGGCATGGAAAATGCAGGAGCAGAGCTAATCCCACCCGTCCAACCCACCGCTCTCCTCACAGCTCCGACCCTCGCACAAGGCTCAGCACCCACGTGGCCAAAGCAAAACTGAGGGGTAGAAGTGAAAGAGAGATGGAAAATCACCCATTGCAGCACCAGGCCTGGGATGAAATTGTCACCTCCTGCCCAAAAACCCCTGAAGAGGCTCCAGTCTGGGGGCTGGGAAGAATCTTTCTGTGCACACTGAATTGGCCTCCTGGCCCCTGCAGCTCAGAGTCATCACACAGGACATTCTTCCTGAAACCCTCTGCATTCCAAGCTTGGAGAGGCCAGTTACACCCGAATCCCTGCCCTGAGACCATAACTCTGCCTCCACCTCAGCCAAAATGAGACAGCTGGGCCAGGCGGTGCAACAGAGAAGCCACAAGGCCCGTATGACCTGGACATGATGATCACAGGTTTGAAAACAAGTCCTTCCTTCTACTTAGTGGTGACACAAACCTGAACCTTTTGAAGCAGTGGTGAATTGACCAAGTGGGTGCACCTGGACAGGTTCTGCTGCGCATGGAGTTTGTCAGCTGGGTGCCAGAAGTGCTGAATGAGGCTTGTCAGGACCCACAAACCCAGCAGCTGGTGCAGCAAGCCAAGCTGATCCCCACTTCCAAAAATCTCAAACTACCACCGTGACGCCAACAGTCCTGTGTTAAAAAACTCTTTCTCCTAAGGAAATACCGCAAAGGGAGAAGCTTCTCTGCTACTTGCCACAACTCCTGGAGAATGGGCATTCTCAGGGATGATACAGGGTCTGTGGACAACAGGAAAAGCTCTGTGTAATAACCTATAAAATACCATTAAAGAGAATCCTGTATAACCACCTCACACAGATAAACTGCACCTCCCAACAGAGACAGCTCAAACTGGGAGATGCCTCAGCATCCCTTCCACCTCATCCTAGAAAATCCTCCTGGCTGAAAAATCCTGCTTCCCTGAAAGAATTCCAAGCTGGGAGCAAGGTGCTGGGTTTCCAGGGCATCCCATCCATCACTGGAAGGACACATTCCTTCGGTGCACAGTGGAGGCACAGAGGTGACCCGTGAGTCCCACGTCACCATCACTCACCCAGCCCCAGCAGCACCCCCTGCCCAGCCCACGTCCCCATTTGCTTCCCAGGAAGTGTCACTGCCCAGCCCCACAGAAAACAAATGTCCAGAGGGAGGGGGATGTTAAGGGACCTCCTTTCTTTACCTCAGGTTAATTAATCTGTTGTGCTCGCTAAGGAGCCGAGCCCTGAGGAGAAGTCATACATTACACATGGAATTGTGGAGTTCAGCAATATTCCCTGGCACGGCCATGCAGGTAGAGCTGGGAACCACTAAATTAACCCTGGCAAGCATCTGCAGTCGGCAAACACCACGGCTTTGGGAAACAACAACAATTAAAAAGACAATATTTTTAGGAAATGCTACAGCAGAGCCAAAACATGCAGAACTTAAAATGAAGACTGTTCTCCCTGTTATCCATCTTGCCTCAAGAAGCTAAAAAGGATCAGGCTAAAGGTACACTTATTTTTTTTCCTGATGGATCATGCAAATACAATGTTACTATGGGCTTATACCACACCAGCACATACACAAGCTGAGTGATTTTAACACAGACAGCAGGAGGAAAATTTAGCTTCCCTAAGTTCACTTTGGGAAGTCAGACCACAGACTTGATGAAGTGTGGGATAAACTTTGTGCAACTCTTCTTTGTTGCAATAGGTTGGGTTGTTGCAATAGATAATGGGGTTTAAGGGCTCTGAAAAGGTCACCTGCACCATCTCCTTGCCCTGAAACAGGAGCCATAAACCATCTCTGTGCTTCCCCATGTGCACACTTTTATATTTGTGGAGCATCCAGCACAAAAGAACTCCTTGCTGATGGACACTTTGATGATTTAAGTGTTAAATAACAGATAGGTGCTATTTATGTGGAAATTATTTGTGTTGGGACAGAGACAAGAAAGCAGCATTTTCTCCAGTGCCTCTGCCTGCCTCACCTGCACTCTCACTGCTCATCCATCTCCCAGGATTGCCTGGAACATTGCACATGTAGAAGCATTTTCAAACAGCTCACATTTTCTTTAGAAAGTCAACCTGTTCAGTAATGGCTCATTCTGCTCCTCCCACCCCCTGCTACAATACTCTCTTGGGACCAAGAGGGGAGAAGATTCAGCCTGCACTGGAAAACAGCTTTATGTACATTAAAATATCACCACTTGCGAGTCTGATGCCACTGCAACCTGCAAAGCCAGAAATAGCAGGTTTGTTTTTTTTTTTACAGGGGAATAGGAAAGGACAAATTTCCAGCCTCCCAGAAGGGCTCAAGGAATGCAGTGTACTTACTCCTGCAGAACCACAGTCTGCAACAGCAAAAATGTTACCAGAAGGACAGAAAAACAATGGTTGAGGTCATTATATTTTATATAATGTCCTTGTACACTTGTACAGTGAGCCTTCAGCTCAAAGACTAAAATAAAACATTTTACAGAGATCAAAGTAATAATCCCATCTTCATCATTTTCCAAAACACTGAGAAGTACTTGGTGATATCAGGGACCTATACAGGGTGCTTGGGTAGGAAACTAAGAAATCATAGAATTATTTGGGTTGGGAGACACCTTAAAACTCATCTCATTCCAACCTAGGACCTCGTAGTCCAGAGCTTCATCCAAACTGGCATAAACATTTCCAGGGATGGGCAATATTTCCCTGCACCCAGCCATGTCCTCAAAATGACAAATAAAGACCTCAAAAAATTTTACATTACCTCCTTTCCCATGATAATCAAAATCAATATCTCGATTTTCAAACAAAACCAGTTTTTCTTGTCCACAAAGGTACAGGATTCCTGGCTCTGCCACAACCATCCCTTACAACTCACTCAAACCATTCCAGCCAGGATGTGCAGAGGCTTAGACATTTCCAAAGTTATGCAAAGAATTGGGACAACAAGGCACCTCCAAAAACACTCTGGTGTCTTGTAGGATTAGAAGACAATGGCAGCAGTGCAGCCCGTCCCTCCCAAAGGTTAGAAGGGACGGAGAGTTGTCACAGACTATCAACAGGGCTGTTGGCAGTGGGAAGGGTGATGAGAAAAACAAGAATGAGGCTTGCACAGGCTTTTCCTCCCCACACTGAGGGAATTGTGTGGGGAATGTGGGTGTGGATCCTCCTGTGCTTACAGAATCATATCCCAAAAAGCTGGAGTGCAGCAAGGTAAGCCACAGCACCCAGGGCATGGGGAGCAGCTCGCTCTCTTCCCTCAGGGGCCAAAAAGCCAGGAAAATTGCCCATTCCCAATGAGGAGGGACACTTCAGGACGTGTCTCCAGCTACTCTCAGACACAAATGGAGGGCAAATTGAGCAAGCCCTCAGTTCACCCCTTCCCCTGTTGCTTTCCAGTCCTTGTGGCCCCCCAGGAAAACACTGTCAGGCCAGCAGCTCTCTCCAGGAGACAGATCAGGACTGCCAAGGACTGACACCCATCACAATTCTTCCTACACCAAGCTTTGGAGATGTTTTGGAGATCCACGTGGCTGTAGGAGCAGCAGCCAGGCCCACAGAGGGGAGTGCCATGTGACTGTATCACCTTTTGGGAAGATTTTACTGTTCTTTGCCCCAGGAAACCTGGAGGGGACAGGGCTCCTTCAACACCACAGCAACTGAGCTAAAGCAAGCAGCCAGATTTTAGGTAGGAAGCAGCCAAAAGAGCCCCAGGAGTTAAAACCAAGAGTTACTAACTGCAGCTATCATCTGCCTCTCGGTGCCATCACAGCAGCACACGGTTTTGCATTTTAGCTGGCAAGATAAGAGCCTCGGAGGAGCCAAGCAGAGAGAAAAGTATTTCACCGAGCAGAAACCACTCTTGGATGGCTTTCAGTGACCTTCCCTGTCCTCCCAGAGCCACTCAGGAGCGCGCACACACACACACACACACCCCATCGCTCTGCCCCAGCTGGGATTGTCACTCTTTTGGCAGTCCCTGGATCCAAGCTGATGGAAGATGCAGGGGATGCAAGAGGAGAGCACAGTGGCACTGCTGCAGAACAGGAGCTGGATGCAGTGGTGGCAGCAGCAGCAGCACGGGAAGCGCCGAATTCCCATTTAAATAAAATGCCAAAAGGCAGTCAGCGAAAGTGACATTTATGGTGTTACTACAAATGCATTCAGTGGGAAGCTGAGTAGCAGAAGCAGGTTGGGGGGAAAAAACAAGCTGTAGTGAAAACTGCCATCTGTATATTGTGCCCCATTTTTAATATTCTGTATTCTCATAAAAAGTGTTGTTTCTGTCACTATTCAATCTCCCAAACTCACATGGAACACTGTTAAAAGTCAGCAGTGTGTGAAATGGTATTTTAAAATAAATGAAACCCGCTCGCAAAGCTGCGGAGGAATATTGCAATGCCAGGGTGCTGACAGACAGGCATTGAAAAGTAACAACCGTTATCATCTTAAAGCAAAGCGGATTAAATAAAAACCCACAGCTAGTGGTGCATTACCAAGTCTGATATTGACACAGCTGCCGTGGTGGTTATTTTTCATTGTCTCATCAAGACAAAGCATCACGGGATATCAATCTTCCCTCTGTCAGGCCATGCCTGCTGTAAAGTTTTTCGTTTACATTTTCATTATATGCCTTTTATCTCAGCTGCCAGCAAAAAAATATATATATGTATTTTATATATATACACACGCATCTACATATAGATATGTATGTATGTGTGTGTGTGTATGTAAGTGTGCATGTGTGGGTGTACTTTTGGGAATGCTGAGACTTCCACATTGCCAAGACACAGTCTCCAGCCAGGAGGATGCTCCCAAGACAGAGCAAACCCCAGCCTGGTGGGCTGCAAGGTCTGGGTTACATCCCCTCCAGCTGGGGGTGGGGCAGTGGTGAGCTGCTAAAAATTTGACATTTTCAAAAGTATGATCCCCTGTGTGGTTCCTAGCCAAGAAATCCAACCCACACAGCTGCCAGTGCTGTCTGAAAACACCCCTTCCTGTAACCACATTTTGCTGGGTGATCCAGCCACATCTGTTCTGCTACCGAGCTCAGTTTGGGGCACGGAGAAGAAGAAAATGAAGCAGAAATTGTAATTCTCCTTGGAGGGCACTGGCTGTCTCATCAATATTAGAAGCTGTTACATTTCTCCCTAGCTCTGCAGGTTGGTCTCTGCATCTGATTATCCCACGTGCTTCTGTCCAACTTGAACTTTTCCAGCCTTGCAGCACCACCCAATTGTTTTCAGGCAAGCCTTGCCAGGGCAGAGGATTCCCCCTGAGCATCCCAGAGCCCCGTAGAGCTCACCTATCCTTTCACTCCCACTAACAACCCTGTTCTCTCAAGGCATGAGACAGAGCCAGCTGTTTGCAGCTGGCCACAGCATTCCTCAGAGCAACAGGAACTGCAGGAAAAAAATTAAAAAGAAAGAAAAAAAAAAAAGAAAAAAGTGCCTTCCCTTATTCATAAGAGAGCTCCATCTCTTCCAAACCTATCCCAAGTGGCTGATGTAGCTGCTCCCTGCGCTTATGATTTAATTAAGTGCAGCCTACGACATTTCTCCTCAGAGGCGGCTCAGCGCTGCCCGGTACAGCCCTTCAAGAGTAGGAACTCTGGGAAACGTAGTTCAGATGGGAACATGGGGCTAAAGCAGCCACAAGAGGCTGGTGGCTCCCTGGGAGAGCTGCAGAACAGGCGGAATAAACAGCGAAGCTCCTTGGAAAGGGGCTGCAAAGAGGCAAGTGTCGAAGGGACCACCAGCAAAACCTCATACCTCACTCCTGTGACCCTCTGATGCAGAACAACCCTCTCTTCCTTTGCTCAGCTCTCAAAGAACCACCCAAATCCTCTGCAATGTTGGGCACACACCTTTGCACCGGCCCACAGGTGTTCTTTGTTACAGCCCCCTGTGCTGAACAGCAGGAGGCAGGCGGAGATTGCACCTTCCCTAAGACAGGAAGGGGCTCTTGGCACCGGCCGAGGGGTTTTACCCATCCAGGCAGGGATTACCTCCAGAACGCTCAGCAGCATCACCAGCACTTGTCACAGAATCACAAAATCACAGAATGACTAGTTTGGAAGAGACCTTCAAGATCATTGAGTCCAACCCGTGCCCAACTCCTCAACTAAACCCTGGCACCCAGTGCCACATCCAGGCTTTTTATAAACACACCCAGGGATGGTAACTCCAGCACCTCCCCAGGCAGCCATTCCAACACTTTATCACCCTTTCCATGAAGAACTTCTTCCCAATATCCAACCTGTATTTCCCTTGGTGCAGCTTGAGGCTGTGTCCCCTCGTTGTGTCAGTGCTGCCTGGAGAAAGAGCCCAAGCCCAGCTGAGCACAGCCACCCTGCAGGGAGCTGTGGAGAGTGATGAGGTCACCCCTGAGTCTCCTTTTCTCCAGGCTGAACACCCCCAGCTCCCTCAGTGCTTCCTCACAGGGTTTGTGTTCCCAGCCCCTCTCCAGCCTCATTGCCTCCTCTGGACGCGTTCAAGGCTCTCAACGTCCTTCCCAAACTGAGGGCCCAGAGGTCAAACCCTCGCTGCTGAAAACCACAGTTCAGGGTAAGGCAATTCCTCCTCTCACCTTTCCTTCCCTGCCTCAGTTTCCCCAACCCTGAGGACAGCATCCCTGGGCATCCCACGATCCCTCTCTTCCCATTTTCCCAGGGCAAAGCCCCTGGCAGAAACGCCCCTCCCACCGAAGGGCCTCCGCAGCCCTGGCCTGTGTGTCCTGGGTCCTGCTGCCAGGAGTACTCCCTCTCCATCCCCCTGGTTTTTCCTTCTTCCAAACAACAACCAGCCTTCCCAAGGTGTTTTCATTTCAAGAGAGGATCATTAACCCCTACAAAAGGAAAACTTCTGGCGGTTCAGCCGTGCTCCAGCCTTCATCACTGCGTCCCTCCGGGGTCACCTGTGTTCGAGGCGACTAGCACTCAGCCCAAATTGGACCCCAAGGTCCCGCCCCTCCAGCCTGGGGCCCCGGAGCAGCAGCATTTCCACCTTTTCCACAGCACTCGGCACAGCAAAGGGTTACACCCGCTCCTCCAGCAGCGTTCCCTCTCTCTCTCCCTCTCTGCGAGCAGCAGCAATTGCCATTCTGCATCCTTAATAGCAGCGTAATCAAAAGTTATGATGCATTTTTCAGTAATCACAAGAAATGATCCCCACTTAGCGTTAAGTAAAGCAAATTTGCCACTGGAAGGATGAAAAAAAAAAAAAGAGAAGAAAAAGGAGAAGTCAAAAGCATTTCAATTTTCATTTGAAACGAATGAGTCAGAGTCAATTTGGTAAAGCAGTTAACAGCAGCTGTGCTCCCCTTCTCAGCCCCTTAACAGGTACAATTTGCTTTTAACAAACAACCTCGCAGAGGTCTCTGGCACCATGTTAACACAGTGGCATTCAACCCCTCTTGCTGTTGTGTATTTAAATTGGGTAATAGAGTCAGGCAGAGGAGATCCACCATGAATCTTAAGAAGTGCAATTTGACAGCATCTTAAAACAACAACCAAAAAAAAAAAAAAAAAAAAAAAAAAAAAAAAAAAAAAAAAAAAAGAGTTTGAGAGCAGCTTTTGTTGGCTTATTGCAAAGCAGCATATTAAAAACAACAGAAGTCCCAGAAATCCCCAGCATGGCAGCAGGATCCCAGCAAGTTTGGTCCCAAACCCGGGGTTCTGAGCACTCAAGGCACCTCCACAAAGAGCTCTGCAAAGCAGGGCAGGACATTTGGCAGCCAGAACACCCCAGCCTGGGTGTATTCAGGGCGCTTTGCCCCACACCAAGAGCTGCAGTGGAAGGCTGTGTGGCAGAAAAGAAGAAAAGCAACAAAACCAAAACACAACAGAGCTGCACAACCCATGCTAAGGTTGCCCCAACCCCTCAGGGCATCCCACAATCCTATAATCTGAGCGCTTGTTTGCAGCGAGGGGAACCCCTGGGCTCGAAGGAAAAGCAGAATGTGATGAGACTTCAGCAACCTTTGTTATCCCTCCTGACCTCAGAGCAGCCCTGTCCTTCCCTCACCCCAAAGTCAGGCCCTTGACAATGCCCTCATCTCACTTTTGGTCCAGACAGTCGTCATCTCTCATTCATTTGTTCTTTGAAGAAATCTCATTTCATTACTTTCCATGCGCCTGAGCTTTGTGGGGTATTACAGGAGGTCAATGAAAAATTCATGTTCCCAGTCAGTAATTGGCATTTTTGTTTCCTTTTTTTAATTTTTTTTTCCAGAGGAAGGAAAGCAAAGAAAAGGATGTTAGTGGGGCAGACAGCAGGGTGAGTGGGTATCTTCTGCTGGTTATTAAGATAAAGTTTCTCATATTGCTCCTGGCCACTGTGCTCTGGTGCTTGCTCCAAGCAAGCCCTGTAATCCCGCATATTGAAATCTGGAAGCATTCCTGGTACTTTCATTAGAGGGACAAGTAATGAAAGCAGACTGGACACACACAATTATTACAGTGTAATCCTCTGGAAATGAAGTCAATGCAATCACCCAGCATTCTGCTTTCTTCTCATTTTTTCGACTTCAAGTAAGTGCTTCCCAAATTCCAGCTGAAGTTACTGTTACAATCAATAGCACAAGGGCTCTCAACATAAGACTCAATTAATATGATGCTTGCAAGTGCTCCCCTATTGATCCCAGGCTGGTCTGAAACCCCAGGCAGCACTGGCACCAACTGCAGCATTAGCAAGGAAGACAAATGCAAAATTGGGGGATGCCAGCAAACTAAAAGGAGCAGCAGACCTCTTTAAGGATAACCAAAGAAAAGAGAAACCCCCAAAAGCACGGGACATTCTCCAAAATCTGCCTGGCTGCAATCTGCTCTGTTTGATTTGCCACTCACGGGCTTGAGACCAGGATTTCACCCACCCAAATTAATGCCTTTTCAAGCTTACCTAAACACAGAGGCCAGACAAAATTAAGGGAATAAAAAGCAGTTATATTTATTGAGAGGCCTTCAGGTACATTTAGGGGAGATGAAGCCCCACCAAGGGCTACACTCAAATTGCACAATAGGTCCCGAGTTTTCACACTTTTATAAGTTTGGTCCATTTGCATATTGGGGGGTTAATCTTCCAATTACAGCTTCAGGTAATGAAGTCATTTTACCCCAAATTTTCTCCCCCTCAACTCACTTTTGTGAGTTTTTGTTTCCATCTCTCAGGGACTGAAGCAGTGAGGTATCCTTGATTCCCAGGCCTGGAGAGGAATTGTTGTGTCTGACCAAAATGGGAGAAGAGCAGCTGGCACTGGATATGGAGATAGAGTTATACACCAAAGAATTACAGGATTACAAATGGATGAAAAACATAAAAGCCACAATCCTGAGGCATCAAACTCACGGAGAAAACCTTGGCCCAGCCACCTTGGAGGCCGTGTCCAGCAGAGCCGCGGCCGGGCTGTGCTTCCCGCTCCGGCTGTCCCTGCCGCTCGCGGCGAGCTCGCTGTCAGCCAGCAAACAGATTGCTCCAGCCAGCACCACCAAGGCTTGCCATGATTACATCTATTAATGCAGTGCATCTGATTCACCTCCAAGGCCCCAGCGCTCGGTGATAAATAGGGACAGGCTTCCCTGCTTTCCCGAGCTGGGCCTGCGGCGCTGACCTCCCGCTTGGAGCCCCATGGGCAGGAGCAGCAGGGACCAGGACAGCAGCATCCCCCAGGGGCCCTGGGATGAGCAAGGCTAGAAGACTGACAGCTGTCAATCGCAGGTGGTGTTCCCAGAGATTGTGGCCCAGCAGGTCCTTCTCAGTTGGAGGATATCAAGTTGGAGGATATCAAGAGGTCCTTGTCTCCTGCCCTTCCTGCAATCTCCTCCAGCCAGGGTTGTCCCCAGCCCCGCCAGAGAGATCACTTTACTGGCCCAGTCCCTCCTGCCTGATACCAGCAAAGGCCCTTGCAATTCCATGTGTTCCCATTTACTGCTGCTTGGGATCCACATTTCCCCGAGGTCGGAGGAGGATCCGTTCCTCCACACTTGTCACCTCCTCCAGGGTCACCTCTCCTAACCCACGTCCCCCAGCAAGGACAACCACCTGCTGGCAATTCCCTGGGACACAGGCTTCCCGTGAGCTTCTGTGACTCCAATCCCAGGCCCAGGTTCTCCTGGTAGCACCTGTTCTGGAGGGTGGTAAGGCACTGGAGGAGGCTGCCCAGAAAAGTTGTGGATGCTCCATCTCTGGAATTGTTCCAGGCCAGACTGGATGGGAGTTTGAACAACCTGGTCTAGTAGAACACATCCCTGCTCATGGCAGGGAATGGGAACTAGGTGATCCTTAAGGTGCCTTCCAACCCAAACCATTCCAGCATTCCCTGGTATCACAGCCTGCCCCATGGCTGTTCCCTGAGGGCATGGGGAGCATTGCCTTGTGCTTTCTCCACTCAACATCCCCTTGTACTTCCTCAGCACCTGCCTCAGCTGCCCTTTGTCCATCACCTCATGCACTGAAAACCAGAGAAATCACAATTTTAGCACCACGAATAAAGATGCAAAATATTCCATGACAAAGCAAAACCCTCCACACTCTCTACCCCAACCTGCTGCCTGACTTTCAGAGACCAGCCAAGCCCCACTGCGGCCTCTGGGCATGATTTACCTGAGGTGAGGCTTTCCTGCCTTAACCATCTTCCCCAGCCCCACAGCTTGCCCTACAGAGCTCGTGGCTCCCCTGGCAGGAGAGAAAAGCCAGACAGACATCGCTCCAGCATCGCCTGCTCCTCAGCCAGGGTGACGTCTCCTTGCCAGCAGCTGCAACCCAGGCTCTGGCCGGGGGGAGGCACGCAGGCAACCTGAAGGTGGACACTTAGCACATTTATTACCTGCTTATTAGATACCAGGCTCCCATTATGATGAATTGGCTGAGTGATGGCTCCCGCCAGCTCCTGGTGCTCAGCAAGGCTCTCTAATTCCATTTTGCACAAGCTGGGCCAAGGCGAAATCGTTTCCGAGAGGAAGGAATAAGCAGTTGTTTTTCTCCTGCATCCAAAACAATCTGACCCTCTGCACAATCTCAGCAGGCCCTTTCCTGCATGCACTGTCCTTCCTCCTGACCATGTGAGTGGTTTAGATTAGATATTAGGAAGATATTAAGTTTTGATTAGATATTAGGAAGAAGTTCTTCCCTTTGAAGGTGGGGAGGCCCTGGCACAGGTTGCCCAGAGAAGCTGCAGCTGCCCCATCCCTGGAATGGTTTAAGTCCAGTTTGAAAACTGTTATGAATGAAAAAACCTGGGCAGGAGATTTTACTCCTTTTAATTAAGAAGATGCAGCTTTGGCTAGGTGCATAGGTTGAAATCCCCCACTGCTCCCAATTATGCCAGCTCAGCAAACGAGGAAGTTGTAGTCCTGCTGACGAGCAGGGCTAAAGGCTCCACTCCTCAGGAGAGTCACTATAGAATGATTCATCCCACCGCCCGTGGCTGGCCCAGTCCGTATCCCTTCGCGTTTCCCCGAGGTTACAGCGACACTTCACTAAAGCCCAAATCTATAGTCCCGCTTCTTCCCGAGTAAGGCATGCTGTTACTTTCTTTAAACAATGCGTAGTTTTGGGGGTTTAAGTCTTTCCCCCCCACACACAGTTGCCATCCCATATCCCCGTATGTCTTTATTTGCATATGCAAATGCTCAGCCTTTGATTGCAAAATCCGAGTTTCTGATTTCGCAATCAAGGTTCTCTTGTGCGCCCGCTCCTGCGTCTCTCGTGTCTCGGGTCCTTCCAGCCGCGCCTCCACCGCCGCACATTGTCCCCCACGATTTCCCCCGGCACCCCATGGCCACGGCTTGGCAGCTCCAGCCCGACTCTGGTTCTCCTGGCTTTTGGGCATCTTAGCAGCTGCTTAAGAGATTAATATTTCCCTACCTATGTTGTTTATTTCAGAAAACAGTGTTTGCAGGAGCGAAAGGGGGGAGGGGTGAGCCATAAAAAAAAAAAAAAAAAAAAAAAAA
>VXBU01008534.1:538197-569748 GCA_013400315.1 Bombycilla garrulus
CCAGCAACAAATACCTCAGAAACTTATTCATCACAGATGGAACTTGGAGAAACCTGGGGTAGTGGAAGGTGCCCTGCCCGGTACAAAAAGGCTCATGCCAAGCTCTGCAGTAAAATACCACATCCCTGAGCCTCCCAGTGGAAAAACTGCAGATGGGAACAGGTATCACAAGGTTAAAAAAGTCATTTGATGGTGCAAAGGCTTTTCTGGGAATGGAGGCAGTCTGGAAAGACATTCCAGAAAACTGAAACCCAGAGAGATGATTTTGTAAAGCAATATGATGAGAAGATAAGGAAATTTTTAATTGTTCCACAAAACCACTGCTCAGCTCTTCTTTTTCTTCCAGGAAACTAGAATCCAGGAAGGAGATGATTTTGAAAAGCAAAATTACAAGGAAAACCTTAATTGTTTCACAGAACCACTGCTTAGGTCTTCCAAAGGCTGTAGTGAAAGTCACAGGCTGATGGCTTTGGGTGCCCCTCCGGAGGGCTGACATTCCTTTTTTGATAATTTCTTCTGTATTCCTCAGTTCTGTACAAACCTGTCCCAATATCCTTTTTCCCTCCCTTAGGCCAGATTAGAAACTGCATGCAGCGGCAGAAAGTTCAAAGCATAAGGAAGCTGCATTCTCACCCAGCCACTCCCACACTTGGTGCTTTAACACCTTCTTGGGCTTTTTCTGCTAAATTTGATCAGTGAAAGCAATCCCTGGATGCCGAGTCCAGCAGAAATGACCAGGGCTTGCTAAGTAGAGGTATTTCATCGCCTCTCTTGGCAGGAAGGACATTCCCATGCTGTGGTTTCACAAGTGGCACTGGCTGAGGGGAGGCAGCAGTGTCACTTGTCCTTGACACAGGCCAACTCCTTGGTTGAGGGACACTGGCTGTGAGGTGGTTTGTGACCCTCGGGGGTGGGCATGTGTCAGCTCTTGGTGGCCAAGCTTCCTGCAAGCCAAGCAGAGTCCCCTGTTGTGCGAACAGCCCAGAGAGAGCTGCTCAGGGCCTTTTACCTCCCTCCAGCTTCACCCAACAAGGCCCTGTGGACTCTTTTTCATCAGGCCCCCACCTCACCATTCCAAAGGAACATTCACACATAGACAGACGGGATGAGGAACCTCATTCCCAGAGAGCTGAGCACAGAGAGGCTGCTGTGAGTGAGATGAACACCTGCCCCCCTTAGGGACGGGCTCCATGCTCCAGGTTTCCCTCCCCTCCCATTGCTGGAGGGCCCCGAGCCCCAGCCCGGGGGAGGACCACACGTTCTACATATCCCTGCTGAACTGTTACACATTTCTGCTGTGTTCCTCAGGCAGAGGACTCTGCTACCAGCAAGCAGGAGAGGAGCTGCCATCTGGGACTGCACGTGCTTCCCAGACAGATGGCTGCCTATTCTCGTCGTGTTTTATTTCGAGCAATGGTTCATACAGCAACAGCGCTAGTGTGAAAATGGGATGTGACAAGATGTGTATTGCTTACACCTTCTGGAAAGTTCAGATAAAACCAAGATGTACAGAATGTAAGAATCAATATAATTAGGTAATTAAGAGCAGTGAAAGCCCCCTGGTTCAGTGCTGCATTGTGCTGGTGTGTGTTGCAGGCTGCGTATGTGTGTGTGATACGGAACATACATATGTATGGTTCCACAGCTGTGCATGCCCACAATGCAAAGCCAATGAGAAATAATGAATGTATACATCCAGCCATTAAAATAAACACAGCTACCTGCTCCAGCAGGCGTTTCAGACAGAACTCCTGACAACCACACGCTGTTCCACCATTTACACAGGGTAGGAAATTCCCTCTGTCGTGCTGGAGCAGGACACAGGGCAAGGTCCTGGTTCTGCCCACGTTCCTCAAATGTTTTTTCCTGCATTCTGCATTGCAGAACACCAACATCTAGAAATGTCAGCAGAAAGAAGAGCAGCATCACCTGCACAAACTCTTACTGGCTAAGTTGGGGTCATTGCCTTGCTCTCTGCAGAGCCAGGAATTCAGCTCTGGGCAGTATAGGGACACATCCACAGAGAGCTTGACACATTCCCAACTACATGGGAGTGGTGAAACACAGCTATAAAACCCATTCCCAAGTTGTTTTGAAGCTTAGGTTGCAAGGAAGGCCTGAACTGAATGTGTTAAAAGCCACTGGTCACATATGTGGAGCCTGCTGGGGCTGACTTCCCTCCCACATGGGGGCCCTGAGAACCTCACAGCTCTACAGCTCCCATCTCCCACACACAGGTCCTCACACTCAAAGAGGAGGAAAAAGATGGCAAGAAAAGAATTCAGGACTGAAGTACCTGTCCCCTGGCTGCCCAAAGGCACAAGTTCAGGTGCAATGAGCTTCTGGAAGAGGCTGCTGCTGTGCTCAGGTCCATCTGAGGCTGCACTTTCCTCACTTTCTGCTTCTTTACCCCCAAGAGCAGCAAGGGTCCATCTCATTTTGCACCACATGAGACACTGTGGGACTTGGACAGAAGAGCAAGTGAAAAAAAAAGTATTAATTGAGCCACATCTCAACGTGCAAATCCCAAACAGTGAGGTCCTGTGCTCATGGCCCCAAAGCACAGCTCCTAAGAAGCTCAAGAAAAGATGTCCTCTAAAATAGCAATGAGGAGCTGTGCCTATAATCAAAGGTTGTCATAATGGTCTGATGCAGAGCAGCTGGTGGTGAGAGACCCAGATGGAGTGTAGCATGCTGAGGTTATCAGCACATAAAGTGCAAGCAAAGTTATTATCAGGCAGGCAAAATAAAATTATGCATCTCTCCTAACATTAAACTGCAGGATTGGGACTCAGTAAGGAATGAGTGGCGGCCAACGCAGGATCCTGTGTGCACGAGTGTCCTGTGCAGGGACACCTGAAATCGTACTCTGGGATAAGCTCAGGGATGCAGAACGGGGGAAATTCAGCTGAGGAGCCAGAGATGAGCCAGACAGGTCAAACCACTCGCTGCAGGCAGGCATCCAAAGATCCTGGCCAGACCAAGTGAAAAACCTGCCACCTCCACACCGCCGTAACTAACCCTGACTCAGCAAATGGGGATTTTGTAATTTCAGTTCCCGAAGTACAGTGAAAAGGACGTTGCATAGAAACCAGACCTTGTTTGGGGAGTTTTGGCAGCTCTGTCTTTTGTCACTTTGCGGCTCCCTGGGTGTCACTCAAAGAGGAAACCTTCAGTCCGGTTCCCGTTAGGTGTAGATGTGTTTTCACACTTCTGCCGAGGCAGGTACTTTCTGTGCTGCTGATGGTTAATTACTTGAGGATGAATCACAGTGCTCAGCAGGGAGGTGGGGCAGGCAGAGTTGGCTGAGCAAATCTGGAGTGGGGAGGAAAACATCTCCGCATCAGGCGGGTGGGCACACGTGTGCAGGATTCGCGAGGAATAAATTCAGAGAGGAACCGCAATAAATCTCCCAGCCTGGCCACTGCGGTGGGAGTTTCTTTTCCCCCCCTCCCCGCAACAGGGAAATTCTGCTCTTTCCACGGGGGGTGGGAAGTGGCACAGGGCTGCATTGAAATGTAAATTCACTCAAATTATTAAGCACAAGAGAGCAGCTCCTGCCAGCCCTTTGTTCCGCAGTCAGAATGTGTAATCTAGAAGAATAAATATAGTCAGATATCAGCTAAACAAAGAGACCCGGGGCCATGCATATTCAGCGACCCTCTCCCCCAGGACATCCCTTCCCCCTTTATCAGGGAGGCTCTTTCTGCAGTCAACAATTGTAGATCAAAATGCCCTCATTAACCAGGGCTGAGCTGGAAACCTCTCTGCTTCATACTGACGGTGGGTTCCTTTACTGCTCTCCAGGAGCAGAGATCTTCCTAGCCCCCGGTTTGCTCCTCTGTCCCTTTTCCATCCCGGGAGGATAGGGCAGGGTTGTCCCTGAAGCCCGTAGCTGCTCCACTCCCATCAGAGAGATGGGGCGCCTGCGGGACAAAGAGCCCAAAAGGGACCAAAAAGTCCCAGAGTCTAACAGCTGTTGTGCCTCCAAAAACTGTCCCAACACTTTGCTGCCATGTCCATCCCTGTTCCAGCCAGGAGAACACCCCCAAGAGAAGGCAGAAGCGACCAAATACCCCTTCAGAATGTACTACCTGGACAGACTGATGACCTGAAGACTCACAGAGATGCTTTTTTAAAAAACACCACCCAGAGAAACCATTCTGAATGTTTTTCCCCCCCCCCGCCATGCTCCTCACTCTCTCTGCAGCCACCACAGCAGCTCCAGGTCCAAGAGCCTCTACAGAGCTGCAAAGGTGACCCTGTGGTGACCAAGGATGTCTCACTGTGTCCCCTCTCTGGTCATGCAGGGGCAGGTGACCACAAAGCCGGGCTGGGAATAGTGGGGAGGGACGGCCCCAGCTTCCCACAGCCTTTCCAGCTGAAAACCAAGGATTGCCTCTACCCCGAGCCACAGGGAGAGGTCGCTGGAGGGGGAATAAAGCACCAGGGTAGGAAAAGTGGGTGCTGTCCCCACCACCTAAACACAGATTCTCATCTCCAGTGCTGTCAGTCTCACACCTGTCACTACCACTGAGCCTGCTGCAAGGTTTAAAAATGAGGTGGAGGAGGAGGGAGAAAGAAAAAAAAGAAAAAAAAATCAATTTGGCTGTTTTTGAGTTATATGAATATAATAAACCCTGAGTGTCCTGCTTTTGGATGCAGTTTGCGCTTCCAATAACTCAGCAATATATTCATTAAACAAAGAGAGGTAAAAGCAGCAAGCCATTAAAAACAAAGTGCCAGG
The DNA here is from genome assembly GCA_013400315.1 of Bombycilla garrulus. NCBI lineage: Eukaryota > Metazoa > Chordata > Aves > Passeriformes > Bombycillidae > Bombycilla > Bombycilla garrulus. The sequence continues at coordinate 542,945 of VXBU01008534.1, forward strand.
AGAGGGAAGGCCATGCAGGCTGTAAATATCTTTGACTCTTTTTCAACCTCCATTTTCTTATCCCTGCTCATTCACTAATTGACCTCTGGATCCTGCATCTCAGAACTGTTTCCATCTCTGCATTTTGTCCTTCAACCACAGATGCAACAAAGACTCTCAGGCACTCTGTAAATGCAGAATAACTCACAGACCTCCAATGCAGGAGACAGAGTACATTTCCCTCATCACCTTGGTGATGCAACACCTCCCTGCACAAGGCTACAAAACCCCCAGTACCGAAGATCAGGTGTCCCAAGTGAAAAAAATACCAGTTTTAATCTGTTTCTGCACTGGGCACAGACCTTCTGTGCAAACACATGAAATCCTACCTTCTGGTGTTTCAGCTTCATTGCACAAAGTCCACCCAGAGCTATGGAGGCAGACTCTTCTTTCCCATCCATACGGGGGCATTCTGGACACAGGGCAATGCTCCCTTTGCTGGCCCAGGCAGGGCCTGAGTTCCATGTGGCAGCCACCAGAGCCTCACGTGCTGATCCAGACTGAGGGACGAGCACACACTGCCACCAAACCATCTGGAAAGGAAGGTTTCAGCACAACTCTGCAAGTCCTGAAAAGGTTGATCCTGCCACGTGTAGACCCTCCAAGCCTAATTCTAGGATCACCAGCTCCCCAACATGGGTATCTGTGACCCAGCATGTGAAGTTTTTCTTACCTTGCCCAATCTAGGGGCCTTAACTCCCCAATTAAACACTAACTCCAATGACATGCCACAGCAGTGATTCAGAAGACAGCACCTGGCTGGCTCAGCACCCTCCAAAAAGCCTCCCTAACAGCTGGGATAGATCTCCCAGTGGCAACGAGGGAAGTGGTTACTCAGCAGGAGGCTCAGCTCCATCTCTGCAGCATCTGGTTCTTCTCTGGAGCTCATCACCCTCTGCGTGCTCTCATTTCTTCACAAGTTTCAGCAGCATCTCAGATCATCACCCAAAGTGACAGCAAAACAGCAAGTGAGGCTTCCCTCACATTTTCTCTGACTAGGAAAACTGCTTGCTCGGGGAGGCAGGCTTCAGTTTGGGGAGGGCACATGGGTTTTCCTGCCCCAAAACCCATAGGAGATTCCTCTATTCCTTGCCTGCAGGCACTCAGAATGCCACTTTTCCTCCTTTCTGTAGGATTTAAAAGAGCAGCCTTCTCGTGTTCTCAATCCCTCCCAAAGCTCTCAGCATATGGCAGTTTGGAAGGAAATTGGGTTAAGAGCATAAAGGCTATTACAGGAGTTTTGCTAAGTACTGGCTCTGCAAGGGACAGCCTGGGGATGTCACAGACCTTGCTGGGCCTCAGAGAGCAGAAAGCAGGGCCAGGAACTCTATATCTTACCCCTCCTTGAGGATTTATTTGCATCCAGTCCCTGCTAGTGCTGAGCAACAGAACAAAGAGCTCACACAAATTCCTGTCCCTGTTTTCTCTGAGAAAAAGGTGTTCAGTGCAAGGAGGGACAAAGGATGGTGCCGCCCTCTGGCTCAACAGCCCCTGCAGGCAGAGAGGCTGGAAAGGACCTGGGGCTGCTGTTTTTGGCAAAGCCTAGGTGGGCAAGAAGGCCAAGGGCACCTGGACTGTACCAGGCACAGTGAGGCCAGCAGCCCCAGAGCAGTGATTGTCCCCCTGCGCTGGGCACTGGTGAGGCCACACCTCAAAGTTCTGGGGCCATTGAGGACACTGCCATTGAGGACACTGAGGGGCTGGAGTGTGTCCAGGGAGGGGAACAGAGCTGGGGAAGGGTCTGGAGCGGCTGAGGGAGCTGGGTGGGCTCAGCCTGCAGAAAAGGAGGTTCAGGGGGGACCTCATCACTCTCCACAAACACCTGAAAGGAGGCTGTGGCCAGGTGGGGATTGGTCTCTTCTCCCAAGAATAGGAGGAAATCCTAAGTCACACCTGAGGAGGTTTAGGTTGGATATTAGGAAAAACCTTTTCACCCAAAGCGTGGGCAGGTACTGGAACAGCCTGTCCAGGGAAGTGATGGACTTGCCAGCCCTGAATACTTTAAAAAAACATGTGAGTACAGCACTTGTGTGAGTGTTGGGCATCCAGCACTTGTTGAGTGCTGGGTGAGTGGTTGGATGTGGTCTTAGAAGGCTTTTCTATTTATAATGGTTCTCTGATCCCACAATTTCTGAAAGTCCTTATTCCCCATGTGGCCCAAGGCTGATGGGAAGATGTCCATGCAGCTTCTCCCCTCAGGCACAGCACAGCATATTGGACATCTCTGCTTTTATGAGTTTTTCTCCTTCCTTGGGCTGTGCTGGACCGACTAAAGTCATCCAGGTGCCAAGGACATGCCACAGCCAACAGCTTTCACTGAGCAGCCCATTTTTAACTACAAATCAGTTAATTTAAAGCAAAGTGCCACTTTCTTCCCCTAATAACCATGGCTTTTCTCTCACTGTGATTTTACAATTGTGCAAGTTTAGCTGAATATAAATCAGAAGCAAAAGAGAGCAGAATCTGGCCTCAGCTGCTTGTATTTTGCCCCCCCACATTTGATCAGGGATCTCCTTTTCCACCTACTCATCACTGGCACTAGAAGGCATTTTCAGAAAAGCACAGCACAGCACTTGGGCAGTTTCACACGAGATTTCTTACACTGTATTTTTCAGGAGAGCCCAAAAGTTCATCAAGAGCTCCTTTATCCCCAGCCACCCTCTGATCCATGCACAGGTGTGTGAACTCACACACAGATCTGACACGGAGCCATTAGAGAGGAAAAAAAATAATTCAGAGTCTCTCCGTTTGACTCATCAGCGAATATTAATTTCTATTGTCATGCAGTTGACTTGTAAATCAACTGGATCATTAACTCAGACCTTTTGTGCAGTAACATTACAAGTTATTTAGACACCACAGTGTTTCCTGCACTCCCACTGCTTTGAACACAGACTTCTGCTCCCAAGGAAGGAGAGGCTAAATGGGTCCACACAAATACAAATAATTCTCCATGACCCTGTTCCAGCTGGGCACATTTGCCAAAATAACCACACCACGCCAACCTTACCAGCTAAATAGTGCCTTCTGCTGGAACTGTAGGATTTTGGGATTAATGGCAGTCCTGTTTCCGCCAAGACAAAGGTTTCCACATTTAAGTTTACAGGTCTAGGCAAAAGGCTGAAGTTTTAACTAAGGATTTGTGGCCCTGCAGTTTCAGGCAGTGAACAGATCTGTATCGATTTACGACATCAAAAGGCTCAGATCTTGTCTCTTTCATATCTATAAATAATAAGTATTGACTATAATAAACCAATTGAGAACAAACTGCTGGATCTCGGGCTGCTGTGAATACTGAATTAGTGGAGTGATGTGAAGCACAGCCTGTTCACTTCCCAGGTTGCTGCTGTCACAGATGTCCCATCTTGCCAAAGGTTTCTGATCATCCTCCTGAAGAAAGGCACAAGCATCCACAGTCTCTGCTGGAAGCTCTAATTTGTTTTTTCTCCAGAAAGAAGTTAAAATCCAAGGTGTTTCCAAGCAGTAAGCAACGCTGGCAATAAGATGTGAATTCAGCTTGCCGCTCGTTCAGACCTGTGGGGTTTGACGGGGGTTCCTAAAAGGGGCTGAGGATTTTCATCCAGCAGCCCGAGGTGTCACAGGGCCGGACACAATGGAGAGGGAAGGCGGCCCTGGAGAGGCGCAGGGGCTCCATTTCCAGTTCAACAGCGACCTCTGCTCTCGGCAGCCTGCAGCGCGGTCCGCTGGCTTTGGGGACACCTTCAAACAGATCGCTTTTATCTATGGGGAATAAGGACACATCTTTCACACGTGGGCAGCCACCGTGACCTTCAAATCCCATCAGATGGAGCCCAGGGCTCCGCGGCCCCGGCAGTTGTTAAAGCATCCCAGGATTTACCTTTTCCTACTCGGCTGATATTTAACCAGATGCCAGGAGAGACAAGGACACCTGGTTTCTAAATGGATTGTTTTCAGCGTGCCCCAAGAGGGAATATAGATGTATGTGCACTCTCTCACGCACACGAGACTTGCATGGAATCTCTGGAACTGAGCCGTGTAACCGAGGCAAACCAGAAGGAAGGTTCAGCTTCTTAACATACCCACTGCCCCTTGTGGGCTGGGGGCATTAATGGGGGTGGTGGGACAGCTGAAATTCCGTGCCACAGCACTGGGATACCACATACAACAGGTCAGTTTGAGCTCTCCAGCCTGCAGAACCGTTCCCAAAATACCAAGGGTAAAAGATCTGCCTCAGCTCCTCAAAACAGAGCATCCTTAGCTCTCAGCTGCCTCCCTTGCTGCTCTCAACTCACGCTCCCACATCTCAAGATCTGGGATGTCCAGGACTCCTCTAATTCTTCACAAAATGTCAAGCCAGATCACAGCTCACAGCTGTGAGAGTTCCCCACCCAGAGCAGCACAGAAAATCCTACCTATGCTGTGCCAGGGGTCCAGCACCACAGCTCCTCAGTCAGGCTGCAGAAATCAGTGACAGTTCTCACTTTAGCAATTCAATTAAAGGCCACCTGCCCCGTGTGTCCTGCATAGCAGTGATCCACAGGAGCTGGGATTCAAGCAGAATGTGGTTTCCAGACCCCCTGAGGGTCAGCAGAGTAAATTGATCCCTCTCTCTGGGAACTGAAGGATGCTTATGCCCATGGCAGCACTTCCAGCAAACCCACACACAGCACCCACTTCTACCTCTCTCCAAAAAGCCCCAAGCATTGGGGAAAAAAAATCTATTTTGGGCTAAACTAAGACAGTAAAGTGAGAATCTTGCACCTTGCAAGCTTCAGAGATATTTTATGAGCTCCTCAAAATATTAATAACAAGCTGAATATCCTAATGCTCTTTGGTAAAGCAGCTTTTAGGACTGCAGTGTCCTCTAGCTCCACTCTGCTCCCCCTTTCTCCAAGCCCACTCGCACTACTGCAAGTCATTGGGATAATTCTTGGAAAAAGCAGCAAAGAAAATGAAGGTCAGATTAAAATACCCTCTCAGCTGTAGATTTAAAAAAAAATCAAGCTAAAAATAACTGTTTTGAGCAAGACAGAAGAGCTATTAAGCAACTTTAAATTGCCCAGCTAAGAGTGTCCAAAGCTTGGACAGAAGTTGGCAGAAAACAGAGAATAGATCTGTGTAGCTCCTGAGGACTTTGTGTGCCTACCCTACATATAGATTATTAAAATATATTAATAAAATTATATCAATGTACATTTTTAAACCCTGAAACATTTATAAACATCACCTTAACTATAAATTAATGCCATTCCACATACATATGTGTATATTTTAAAAACCCCAAAACATTTATAAACATCACCTTAATTATAAATGAATGTATTGGTGCTTTTAGGAAGTATTCACATTAATAAATCATTTCCACAAGGTCTGTCCCTTTGTCACAGCTTTGTGTGGTCTTACTCCTGCTCAGTATAATCCCATTTGTGTTCTCAGGACTGCACCTGCATCCACCTCCCATTCACACAGAGCTCCAAAATTCAGAGGCAGAGAGCTCCCACAGGTGAAGCTGCAGTTCACCCAAAAATATTTATGCACAGACTTCTGTGTATTTTTAGATACGTTTCTATGCAAAGATCCTACATAAACAAAATCCTTACAGGGGAATATAGCAGTAAAAAAATAGGGATATTAACCCTTCTCTCCTGTTTTGCCCCAGAGATGATTTGCAAGGTCTGCCAGCTATTCCTAGGTCAAACATTTCTAACACAAAGAGCACAGGGCATCAGTAAATACACAAATTTCTTCTTGGGCAAAACCTGCCCATCACCACCCCTGCCACTCCAAACACAAGTGACGTGGCCCTGCCCTCCAAGACAGCCTTGAACTCCAACCAAAGAACCAGGAGCGAAAATCTCAGCATCACTCCAGCCTCTCAGAGCTCCCCAGCCAAGGTAGGAACATTCTGCTCCATCACAAGCAGAGGTGGCCATGCCCTTGTCTCCAGAGCCCTCCTGCTCTCTGAGGGGGACAGCTATGGGTGCATTAGCATCCATTCCATTTGCAGCACTTAGAAAATGTGCTTCATAAACTCTTAACTTCATAACTCTTCCCCTTTTGTCACTCTTAATATTTATAAGATGTCCAGGAAATGATGGATTTTCCTTCGGACCCCTCTTGTCATTCAAACTTGCTTATCTCCTGCATGTAGGGGGCAATCAACAGATTTATAACAGCCCATAAAAGTTGTTACCAAAAGTACAGTTTCTTTGTGTGTGATCATTTCTAATAACTCTCAGGCACGATAGCAATTACTGACAAAAGTCAGCCTCTGTTAATAGAGTTTATCTCAGTTCATCATATATCCTTTGTCAGTGGAAGCATTTTGACAAGCCTGGGGTTAATTAAAACCAAGAAGACAATAAAATACACCTAATCAAACATTACAGGTACAGAAATCAATTAGCAGATTTATGGCACTTTGGAGCCCTCTATAACGTGCAAAATTCAAAGAAACTGTCAGTTCCATCCCCCCCAAGACAGTGTAATTGAATTTCTAATTGAAACTATTTTTCAATAGGTAACACAATCCGCAAAGTTTGATTTGCATTAAAGTGGCATCTGCAAAGGACAGAGGAATCTGAAAAAAAATAAAGAAATCCCAGGCTGCTCCTGTTATTACCAGCAATAATTATTATTATTATTTGCATATTTAACATTTTGCTGAAGCCATTTAGGGTGGCCGAGTCTTTTGCCAAGATAGCTCTGGACACTGTGATTTCTGTAAGAGTTCGTTTGGGTGAAAAGGGGGAAGAAGGAGATTCAGAGTGGGCAGAGATGGGAAATGAGGAGGGCAGAAAATCTGATCAGCAGAACAAAGCCCAAGTGACGATGGTCCAGCCTTAAGGGATGGACACTGGGACAGAGCATCCCGCCAGGGAGGGAACACCAGGACAGAGGGACAAGCTGTGGGCTGGAGGGTGCTGACAGGAGCCTGGGGACATTCAAATACCTTCACTGGGATGTTTGGGTGCAAATCTTCACACAGACAGAGCAGCTGTCACCAATTTGGGCACACTGACCACATTGATCTCCACAGGAGCACGGGGCTCAGGTGAGAAAGGGCTTTTCAGGAGTTCACCCAAATCCAAACCGGACCTAGACAAGAATATCAAAATAGGTTCTAAAAAGCCAGGGAAATAGGGTTGTTGCCCAGCTTTTCCCTCCGAAATGCAACAAAACAGAAAGCACAGGCATGCCCAGCTTTGCAGCCTAATTGCACACAGTGCTGCTCAGTCTATATTATCTATATTTTACACTGCTTCATTTCTTCTGCTGCTTGTAAGACACAGCTAGGAGCTATCTCTCAGTAATTTACTGGGAAATGGGAAAGAATAGAAATGAAAAGTCAGGAGAAATGAAGATACAATGTCAACAGAAAGCTTTCCAGCACTTGCATCTCTTTCAGTGCGGTGAACCAGATTAACCTCTGATTTCAGCACTCTGATATCCAGAATCCAATATAAACAAAAGTATGTTACTCAAAATGAAATATTAACTGTTTACTTAACTTGTAGTAAAATGTTCATTAAATTTTTTGTGTTACACAATGAAACAAAAGAAAAAAATTGCAATTTGCTTTATTGAAATATTGCAAGTCCAAACTCCATTTCGCTGGGTCCTGCTTTGTGAGAACCTCAGCAGGAATAAGAGCAGAAGATATCAGATTTTAAAAACAACATTCTGGACAAAACAAAACAGCAAAGAGAAAAGAATGAATCAACAGCAAAATGGGGCTTTCTGGTGATTTTCTCCTATTTTAAGGGAACTAGACAAATGCACAAGATTCTCAAATTCCACTCAGTTTTGTTTTACTGCTGTCTCAGCAGCATCTCGTGTGGAAGAAAAGCACCTGCAGAGAACACATCCACAGGAGCTTCCCAAGGCACTAAACCCCATCCTAGAGAGAAAGGGCATTCCCAGGCAGCTGCCTCAGCAGGATAAATCAGCAAGCAAGGCACAGGGACAGGGATCTTCTCACCTGCAATAGCGATGGACTCTGCAGAGGAGAGATTCCCCACATTACCAAAGGCAGCTTTTCATCTGGATAGCACTGGCTGTGAAATTAAATCCTGGCGCATCTGGGAAATGGCCCATGGAGAGGTGATTAATTCTATTAGAGGATGTGGAGGGAACTCATTCTTATTTCCTTTGTTAAGGAAGGGAACAGGAGTCCAGAATTCAGACTGCAGCAGAGCAGATTCCTGAAATTGTCACTGCCAAACTACAGTGCCCAACATTTAAATTGTTCTGGAGGTCCCAGTATGACCTTTGGAAGGGAGTTGATCCCAGATGGCAAGGAAGCATCACCTTATCATCAACTCTGTGAAGGGAGACATGTTCTGGTTTCATTGCTTTGGATTATTTTTGTTTGTTTGGGTTTTTTTTGGCTGTTTGTTTGTGGGATTTTCTGGGGGGATTTCGGTTGTTTTAATTTATGTTTGTTATTTTTTGTTTGCTTGTTTTTTGGGGTTTTTTTTTGCGTTGGTTTTTTTTGGGGTTTTGTTTGTTTGTTTCTTCCTGTTGTGGTTGTTTGTTGTTGGGGTTTTTTTCTTATTTTAGTTTCTTTTCCTTCCTCATCTTTCATTCCCTTCCATTGCGAGCACATATTTCTGCTTACACTGCTCCTCACACACCCTGCTTGTTCCTAAAGAATTGGAGGATTTCTGGCACTGAGAAATCAAACCTTTCCCCTGGCCATCACCAGAAACAGCTCTCAGTGCCAGCTCCCACCGGAATTTGCTGCCAAAGCAGAATGAAAAAGCAGGGAACAGGAGTTAAGGTGGAGTTGAGGGGGGCCAAAGGGCACATGCAGAGGGTTCCAGGTCTTTTCCAGACAGGCTGAGGGGTGAGAATTGAAGGTTGTGCCTCAGGTTTTCCTGGTATCAGCTTCATTCTCTCCTGCTGCAAGTGAAGTTTAATTTTCTCCCTCTGTAAGGCTTGTCATTACTTATCCCCCAGATCATGATTTCCCAGTTCTTTCCCCACTCCTGGCTTTTGAAATGCAGGCTGCAAGGCTGGATACATTCTGCCAGCCTTCACCAAGCAGCACAGAGCAGTCATATCTCTCTCCCGACCCCACAACTTGCTCCTGACACTCCTATTAATGCTTCCAGGAACAAGATTTCTGTTTAAAGGCACATCACTGACTCACTTATCAGTGATTCACTCTGAAGCCAAACCCTTCCCTGCAGTACTGCTTGCCTAGGCAGCTGTTTCTCATTTTTTTAATCAGATGTTTCCTCCCTAAAGGTAGCATTTGTCATGAATTTCATCTTATTGATTTCTAACCATTCCTGCTGTATAGATAATATTGAACTCAAAGCCTTCTCTGCAGACTGCTGGTAAACTCACACCTCACAGCATCTTCCTGAGGCATTGCAAAGATTATTTCCTGTATGAGCCAAGGTATTCATGCAGGAGAACTGAACTCGGTGCAGGGAATTTGCAGAACTAGGGGAATTTTTTTTAAATTTTAATTTAAAAAATAAATTTTAAAATCACTCTTTGACAGTAAGTCAAGAGCAACTGTTCTTTGAGAAATGTTCTTCCAATAAGTAAGTGTGATCCCACTTGCTAAGCAAATTCAGTTTATGCTGATTTTACAGTGGTGTCCTCAAGGATAACAGCTGCAGTCAATAGAGGCATTGCACCAACTGGCCCTTCCCTCAGCCACCCAGCAGCCATGCAGTCCAGAGGAAAGATTCCTTTGGGTGATTCCCAGTGCAAGGAGAGAGGCTCCAAATGCTTCCTTGTCCCACCCAAATGATGATAACTTGATCCTTCCAATCTGGCATTTCAAAAGCCTTCAGAATCCCAACAGCTCACCCCTTTCCACACCCGAACCATCACATTCCAACCCAGACAAAAGCTCTGCTTTTAAACTTTATTTTTGTATAATCACAGCCTGGTTTGGGTTGGAAAGGATCTGAAAGATCATCCATGGCAAGAACACCTTCCACCATCCCAGGGTGGTCCAAGCCATGTCCAGCCTGGCCTTGGACATTGCGAGGGATGATGGAGCAGCCACAGCTTCTCTGGGAAAGCTGTGCCAGGACCTCCCCACCCTCACAGGGAAGAAATTCTCCAATCTAAACCTAGTTTCTCTCGGTCTAAAGCCATCTGACAGCAGCACAGAGTGCCAGCACAGCAAACCCTGACCAGCTGACACATCTCCACTGATACAGGGCAGGACAGCTCAGACAGAGCCAACACGTGCTCTGCAATATGTTCACTGCTGCTTCAGAGCAGCAGATTACACCAATGCCCCATTCAGAAGATGTCAGGCTGTGTTGGCACATGGTCACAATGTGTTGTTACATGGTAATTTTCCCCTCAGCCCAAATATTTCTAGCTCACATTCTGGCCAGTCACTGCAAGGTAATCCCAGGCAGGAGGAAAAAAAAAAATCCCAAATTCGTTCCCTATTGAGGCTGTGTACAACATAAATCTGTCTCATTTTTTTCCCCCTTGTATTTCAGCTTTTTGCCTGGCTGCAAGGAGACAGAGGTTTAAGAGGAATACATTAAAAAATGCTTTCTTAACACCAACTGCAAATTCACCTGTCTCCTCAATGCTGATACATTTTCCTTCAAAAGTTTGCATCCTTTGACATCTTTGCAGTCCCTCCGTGTTCCTGCTGCTATTTCTTAGCAATAGATAAGAAAACTTCAAAACCTTGCTCTGCAATAATGAGATTCAAAAGAAAAGATTTTTTTCCCAATCTTTCTACATAAAAAAGGCCTGAATCAGAGCCCAGCAGTGCACAAATATTACTCATGTCATTGACACTAAGAAAAGGGGAGCTGTGAATAAAAAATGTTAAAAATGAACACAAGGAGCATTGTTTGCATATCAGAAAAATTAATCTACATAGAGAAGTGTAAGAGCCTGCAATTCAGAAAGCAAAGAATTAGGACAGCCCAGCTGAGAATAATTTTCTAGCCAGTTAATTTAATTGCATAAATCATTCCTTTGTTAGCAATAAAGAGATATAATTAAAATGAGATTGCTTCTCATTTCTATTCTCTGGAAACTAAAGGAATTGATTTTGGGGAAAGCATTCTTCCAAATACCAGATCGGCAAATTACATTTACCTTTTTAGAAAGGCTAAATTATTTTGCGCTAATATCATGAAGGGTTTAATTAATTATAGATCTGCCATATGATCTTAAAGAAATAATTTACTCAATGCCCAAAGAACAGAAGTTTGTAAGTGCGTGCATCCCTCTGATAGATGGTGTGCAGATTTTTACAAACAGGTCACAAGTTGAACAGGTGGCTGTCAGGAGAAATAAGAGGGAATATAATAAATGTTTAAAGATAGGGGATGGTTTGTGAAGAGATATTAAAGCACTGCTTCCTATTTATTGGCACATGCCTGGACTGCTGGTCTTTGAAACCCTCTGAATTGGTTTTCTTTTAAAACCAGTAATGATGGTTGTTTCCTATTGACAAATCTTCTGGGCTTAATAAGCAGTAACAGGTTAATAACAGAACAACAGGTAGAGAGGAAAAAACAAACCATAAAGCCCACCAATTAAACAGAATATTGCTTTTGCTGAATATTGCAGGGGTTGGCCACTGCCAGGCCCTTTACAAGGCTGTAACAAACACAAATTTGTTCCCTGTGAGGATGGGGAGGAAGCAGGAAGCTGCGGCTGCCCCATCCTTGGAAGTGTCCAAGGCCAGGCTGGATATGGCTTGGAGCAGCCAGGGATGGTGGAAGTTGTCCTCGCCCATGGCAGGAGTGTTGGAACAAGATAAGCCTTTAGGTCCCTTCCAACCCAAACCGTCCCTGATCCTATGACAACATACTCAGCATCCTTTGGGATCCCTGCTTCCTCTTACCACCCTCCCTTTGTAACTGCTTACCACACAGGGGACCCCAGAAACTGAGAAAATTCTGCCTCTTCCATCCCATTTCCCCTCTCCAAGGACAGCCCTTCCTCCAAAGACTGCTCAGAAGGCAGGGAACAGAATCCATTTCCTCTCTGCTGTACCAGGATGGGCTCTCACATCCACTCCCCACTTCTCTCCCCACAACAGACACTCCTTTCTACATATTTGAGACCAGTAGCCATCTTACAAACATTTCTGGTGCTGCCCTCTCTCTCCATTGTCCTTCTTGTCAGGCAAAAGCTGCCCCCCTTCCACCTTCCTCTGCACGAAACCTCCCCTGGCACCAAGGATCCCATTCCCCACAGCTGGGGCTTTTCAACGGGCAGAACACCAGGTACAAAATTAAGTCAGGTACAAATTTCAGTCAGGCTGCTTTGATGAACTCTCCAAACAGACACAGAAAGTCTTCCACAGACCTCAGGCAAAGGCTGCCCAGCATCAGCACACCTGGTGTTTCCTACACACAAAAGCTGCCTCTGACTCATAAGCTCTTCCTTTTGTGTGCTTTGGAAGAGAACAGGAGCAGCCTTGTCTCAGGAATAATTCCCCATGGAGACCACGGTGGTGTAGTGACAACACACCCATCAGCAGGGACTGTGCTGAGGAGGAGACAGGCAAGGCAAGAAAGAGGGCTTTGCATGCAAGAGTTAAACAGCAGATAGATTAGATCTCATCATCTGAGTTTTCCAGGAAAAGTATTGTGTTGCTATGGAAACCCCAACATAACCTGGGTTTTCCCTCCTTTTGTTTGTTCATTTTCTACAAACACTGGCCTCTCCCAGTCCTCCCCTGTTGGACTTGCAGCTTGCAAAAGCAGTGATGATTTTTTTTTTTTTTCCCCTCTAATGGCCATTTCTCTTTGCAAGTACATTTTTCAGTGATTGCCTTTCTCAGTATCACTGTCTCAGCCTCCAGACTCTCCCTTTGCAATAAGGACTGTTTAATGTGCTACTCAGCTCCTGAACACCTTGCTCTCTTTTCTTCTTGGGGAAAAAGGGACAAAACCCTCAAGGTAATAAATTTTTTTCAGTGAAAAACCTCACGGGAACTCCTGCAACTGCGACTTTTTATCTTGTCAAGTTTCCCTATTTCCAGCATCTCAAGGAAAAAGGAATTTCACAGGCAACAAGAATTTGGATGTTCGGCTGCATATTGTCTTTGGTTTTATTCCCAGGTATCTCCAGCCATTAATTTAATGTGTAAAATTTTCAGAATCAAAGGGTTGCCTTTAAGGAGCCTGATGGAAACATCAAGAGAATCTTTCCAAAATGTGCCCTAGGTAGGAGACCTCAAAACACAGAAGCATTTATCTGCCAGGTTCCTTTACTCTGCACCTCACAACCTCATGATTTAAACACACTTGAGCCTTTCTCACTCCCTCCTAATTCCCCTGCACAAATAACAGGGAACAGACACCCAAGTGCAGGCTCCTTCCTCCAGAGGAGCTCCTACTTTGGCAGCATCAAGGGTCATACCGTTGGATGGAAACATCCGTCACTAAGTTTTAACTTGTAGTTTTTACCTGGTCCTGGCTAGTCCTAGAATATCTGAGTGTCAAGCTGCAAAGCTGAAGATTCAGCAGGTTTCCCCTTGGCTTCCTCAGCAGAGCTGTGGCAGGAATGGAACGTGACTCCAGGACCACTCTCCGTGCCAACATCCCCACCAAGTGGCCAGCACACCAGCTCCTCTCACTGCCTCAGCAGCTGAAAACAAAGCTCACCCAAAACCTCAAGGAAATCTGACTTTTGAGACACAGCCCTGAAGGTCTTTCCAGCCACACTCTGGAGTAAAGGTAAAAGAGGGGTGATAAAGAGGTTTCCTTCCATCCCTTATGCTGGGAAAAAGCTGTCACAAGCAACCCATTTCCCACCTTAGCCACTGTTATTTTTTCTGCTTGCAGAATTTAAAAATTTGCTTACAGATTATTGTTAGTAACCCCTCATGTTTCAAACGATTGTGGCCAGCCCAAGCAGTACAATGCAAACTTGCTACAAGCTTTATGTTATATATGGAATAATGAAGTACATTCAAAAAAAAAAAAAAGAAAAAACCCAAAAATTATACTATACTTTTTAAAAAAAGGAAAAAACATAGACAATTTTGACTAATACTGCCCTCTTGAGGGAAAAGGAGCTGTATTGCCTCAGCAAAGCCATCCTCCCTTCCCTGCTCCTCAGGCCACACTAAACTCCCCCCACTGCCTTACCATATGGCTCAAGGTGGGTAGAAGTTTTTGACAAGCAGCAGTAGGAATCAATTCACACCTAGGAATCAATTATCTCTAGATAAATCATACACTAGTTATGTTTTATTTATAAAGTATTTTAGGTACAAATAAGCAAGTGTGAAAGCACGAGAACCTATAGGAAATACAAAAACCTGGAAATCAGTTTTTCTTTCTTCATGAATTGCAGCCTTTTATTTTACCCAACAGCTGGTGCGGCAAAATCTGAGAGCAGGAACCAGACTCTCTTCTTTGTCCTGCAAATTCCTCATCACTGGGATATACCAGCATCATCTCTCTAGCCTAAGAATCTTGATCTGCTGTTTGGAATAATCCCCTGCAGCATCTATTGGAAGTTTTTGGGAATCTCTTCCCTCAGAGCTGCTGCAATATCCAGGCTGTGGAGTGCAGCCTCCAGCCAATCTTTAAGAGGAAGGAGATGCTCCTGCAGTATTTCAAAGTGTAGTGGTGGCACCTGGGGACAGGGCTCAGTGGTGGATTAATGTGCTGGCTTTAATGGCTGGATTTTAAGTTTTTAATGGTTTTAAGGGCTGGGTTAATGGCTGTACTTCATCTCAGAGGGCTTTCCCAGCATAAACAATTCTGTTACAATGTAAAAAATAATAAAAAAAAGGTTTAAAGGAAAACATTAGAAGGGTCTAACAGCTCCATAAGAGCTCTAGAAGGAACAAGCAGCTGCTCATCCTAACTGACTTGCTAGCACCTCTGGCTGGTAAGAGATGAAGAATTAAAATTTTAAAGATGGCTTGAATCATCCTCCTCCTCCTCCTTTTCTCATAAAAGACTGCTCACAGCACACATTTCTACAAATGTACAAAGCAAAAATTTTCAACTGAAATGTTATGCCAACATAGGGAGTTGTTGGCATCATCAGTGGAAAGATCCAAGAGAAAAAGGGTTAAATACCTTTATATCAACTAGTGTAGAAATTAACATTTTATTTTTTCAAATAATGAAAACCACTGTGGCACACTGAGCACCAGCACAAGTTAAGGTCCAAAACACAAATCTGTAGTTTTTAAGAGCATCCTAACATAGACTGATGAACACAGGTAAGGGTTCAACATCCCACAAAGTAGACACAATGCACTGAGAGGGAGTGTACTGTTAACTAAAATCATATTAAAATGGTACTTCTGAGTGTTTACAGTTACAAATATTTATGAGGAGAGTGACTGGGCATTGAGATGGATGCTACTGCCTTGTCAGGATTTCATCTTAACTGAATAATGGTGGTGGAGTATCACCTGTTACTGACTTATCTTGAACATTCAAGCCAGCCCAAGGCACCAGGTATTTCCAGATCAAAGTCTGCAGAATAGTTTTCTACAAATGCAGGGTTCTGTCTAAAACGTTGAGCAGTTTGGTGTTAGCAAGACTTGCATTATTACCCCTAAAACCAGGTGCTAACTGAAAAAACAGAAACTGAGTGTTTTCTTATCCATACCAGCAAGCTCATGACATCAGGATCAGCCTGGAAACCAGCTAAACATGCTCTGACATGGTTTTTGAGAAAGCTGGATTTGCCTGGAATTATGATCCCTCCCATGCAAAGCAAAAGCTCTTGAGTCCAGGTGTGAGCACAAACACAATGGAAGTGGAACACAAGTGCAGACAGGCTTAAGAAGCATTTCCAGAAGACTGAATGCTGAGCAGCCCTGCCCTTATTTCATCAATTTTTTCTGCTCTTGAGGCCGCAGAAGTCCTTGCTGCCTTAAGGAGAGATTCGTGACACTTGTCCACTACAGCCTTCAAAATTAGGTGTATATCCTGAAAAGAGAAGACAAAGAAGGAAAATTAAATTCCACCAGCAAAGTCAAATCTTTATCAAGCATAAATGTCAAGTGAGTGATCTGGTGGACTCAAGTGATTTCAAGGGTATTCCATCCATGGCTTAAGAAGCAGCACTCAACAAAAACCAAGGGTGGCTATTTAGAGGATCATTGTACTGGAAGGAACCCCAAAGATATGTAAGATTTCTTTGGAAAAAAATCCTCACCTTGGCTTTTGCTGCTTTTTCTTCAGCATCTTCCTTCATCTGCTCAATTTTGCCCTTCTTCTGACTGATTTCCTTGCGAATGACCATGACTTTGTCATACACAGCACCCCTCTTCTCCTGGACTTTGTTAAAATGTCTGAAGTTGACAGAAAAAAAAAATTAGTCCTCAGCCTGTTGACTAATTCCAGATTAAACTGAAGCTCACTGTGAGCAAAGCTTGCATTTTATGAGCATAAAACCAGCAGCTTCCAGAAGCAATAATATATAGAATTTACTTTCTCAGAAATTAATGTGATTTTTAAACTAGAATAACTTAGGTAAAATAAGTGAAACTCATACTTAGCAGGAGCCTATCTGCACCTTCTTATCTCAAGGGAACAGTCAGGACACATTCTTCTATTCACCAGAAAAACTCTTTCCTTTAACCAAGGTTACCTCCCTTCCCCTTTTGCTTTTCAAAGCACCTAATTTTATTGCTCAAGGGAAATACTTGGCATTGTCAACAGACATTGACAGCAACCTCTGATGAAAAGGAGCATTAGATTGTATTGTTTTCATTCCTAAATTAAAGGCTACTTTTCACAGAACCATTTAAGCTGGAAGAGACCCCTGAGATCAAGTCCAACCTATGAACACCTCCTGGTCACTTTGAGCATGGCACCTCCAGGGGCAGTGACTCCACACCACCCCAGACAGCCCACTCCAAGGTCTTTCTGTCCAGAAATTCCCCCCAGTGTCCAACCTGTTTTCCTCCCAAATAATCTCCTTTAGCTGGTACAATACACCAAGTGCCATTCTGCACACCACACCAACCTCAAGCGTGACTAAATCTTGACTCTCTCAGCCATGTGGAAGAAGCTCCCTTCCATCACAACCAATAACCTTCCATACTCCCTTTCCTATCTCTCTGTGTAAAAGAAAATGGTTTTAAAATCAATTTTCTCCCTAGCAGTTCAGCACTAAGCTCACAGTGAAGCCAGGACCTTCCAGGGCTGCAGCTTGGAGCTGCCTTCAGCATATGGGAGGAAGAAAGAAGGGCTGAGAGGCTTTGATCAAATGACAATTTTCCTTTTGTTTTAGAAGCATCATGTCAGGATAATGCTCCTCTGAGATGCGAGCCCCATTTCCCCATGGGTCTTGAACATCTTTGATAATGAGCAAAAGTGGCAAGGGAAATTATGAAAAATTCATGAAAGGCAAATGGGGCTTTGTTGAAGTCTGATAAGTTGGAAAATTATCCCAATGTGACATTCTCTTTAAGAAGATAAAAGAATCAAGAATAAGCATTATAAATTAAATTAGTGCTCCAATAAAAGAATTGCTGTCAAGTCACATTGCAATTATTGATTTGAGACCCCAACTCCCTGCCTGCAGCATTTACTGGTCTTCACACAGAGCTGTCCCACACTGCTCATTTTCCCCTCACTGCTCAGCTGTGTGTTTGTAGCACACATGAACTTTGGCAGCATATAACAAAGACATAAAGCAGCATCAGGCAGAAACATCAACTCCTCCATACTCGAGTGCAGTGCACTTGTGCTGCTCAATGTCCTCACGTATCTTTTTCAGCTGTATCTCAGCTGCGGCAAGCTTCTCGTGTTTGGCAATGACCGCTCTCTTCAGGGACATTTCATCTGTCTTGGCCTTTTTCAGCTCTACCTGAGCACTCTCAAGCTGGTCCTCCAGACTTCTGGCCTAAAGTACAGAAGTATAGAAATAAATTAAATAGAAATAAACTAAATGGGGNAAGATTACAGCTAGTTGGCTGCTTTTTGAAGATCTGATTGCCAGCTCCTTCTCCCAGTTCACTGGTCTCTATCTGATTATAAATACATCCAAATGGACAAGACTCCATCTCTTAGGATGGCTTTCAGAAGTGGCTGTGGCTTCTGCTACAGCTTTTTGCCAAGGGTAATTTGAACATACACTATATGCAAATACCCCAAAAAACTTCATTCCATTTTTCAGTTGCTCCTAACATTCTCCCAAAACGCAGTAGCAAATAGCAAGGGACTGTATTGTGACAAACATTTCATCAGAGAATGTCTGGCTTAGTAATATTAATAAAGTTAAAGGCTCTTAAGACCTGACTCCTCCTGAAGTAACAATTTTTTGTTCTTAGTTTTCACTCTCAAGGCAGAAGAAACTCAATTTCACTTTTCTTTTCCCATCATTTCCTACCAACAACCCCAAAACAGTTCCAACTATTTTAGGTCAGGTTTCTATGGCAACAAAGGCTTTGACTATTCAAAGTGGTCAATAGCTAGTGCATAGTACATTAGCTAGTGCCACCCAGCAAAGCAGCAACAATGCTTTGCTGACATTTTTAGCAAAGAATTTGTAAACTTCAAAGTGTCATTCTTTACAGTGAAGAGGAAAGAGGGCAACATTGCTTAGACATCAAATTCTCCCTAACAGGATGTAATTTGGATAAAATACAAACCTCTGATGATACACTGGCCAGTCTCCCCACATTTTCTCCCTGTAGTTCCATCTTCTTTTGGTATAACTGCAATTCCACTTGGCAAGCTGGCAGAACCTCAACTACATCTCTATAACCTTCATATTTCTCAGTAACTTCTTGCTTTAAAGAGAGAAAAAGACTGTCAATAAACAGCTTTAGAGTTGTTATATAGAACTAAAGCATATTGAACTTTGAACCCTCCTCTCATTGTTTAAAGACACTAGAAGTAATACTTAAGAGTTCGTGAAATGAGTTCTTCACTTTATAAAACAATAATTTGAAAAAGGCATTTATTAGGAAGCACAGAAATAAAGGTGACATACAAGTGTTTTACACTGAATTAATCAATAATCAGCTTTTTCCTGAGCTTTCTGAAAAGAAAAACCAAAAAAAACCTGTACAGTGAAGAAATTCTACACTGGTATAACAAGAGTTATGTAAAGCTTTGTACCTGAAATTACAGCAATTGAGTTTACACCTTTGGAACAAAAACACCTTCAGAGGTAAAGTGCAAACTTCACTGATGTGTGAGCAATCACAAAGCACAAAAATAAGTTGATATTATAATAAAAGCTAGGAGGGAACTCAGTGTTCAGAAAGCCATTGGTTCCAGAAACAGTGAATGACAACAGAAACACTATGAAGCACATGTTCTAAATCCAAAATATTTGGGAGCTGACAAAATATTGTCTGCTCTGGAGAGCAAAGATCCAAACAGATATAGATTCAAGAGTTCATCGCCTGGTTTTACAAGTGACTGCAATCTTGCTTTTCAAAAGGGAAAAAAAGCCCATCAAAAATAAACCACCACCTCTACAAACCTTCAATTTCCTCTGAGGCTGTGATTTCATTTCAGAATAACCACCACCCTGCTGGTGTTTACCCATCATTCAAGAAGCAGTTCTAGATGATGACAGTCCAGTAAAACATTTTTTTTCCAACAGAATACCTCCTTGTGTGGACAGAGGAAAACCTCACCTTAGATCTCTTCAATTTCTTAATAGTCTCTTTCATCAGCTCGTTGTAACTTTTCCATTCCTCTGGACTCTCCACAATTTTGGATTTCAGCTGCTCCTGCTCTTCTTTCAAAGTAGCTATAGACACTTTACACTCATTCTAGTTAATGAGACAAAACAAACACTTTCAATATTAGTGATTAGCTGAACAAAGAGGAATTGTGTTGCAAAGTTTGCCACGATCTTATGACTACACAGGTTCTTTGGTGTGTAGTCATTCCTCATTATGAAGTTCTAAAAATAAATTCTTCTAAACAGCATTAACATTCCAAATCAAAGCAATTAACAGCTCGTTTTGCATCCCAGCTTTGCTTACAGGGCTGCACAAGAGCAGCACTTTACAGGTATTTTCCACAGAGAGCCTGCCAGCTAATCCTAGAATGGTTTGGGTTGGAAGGAACCCCAAAGATCATCTCGTTCCAATCCCTTGCCTTGGGAAGAACACCTCCCACTAGCCCAAATTGCTCCAAGCCCCATCCATTGCCAGCAGCTCTCTCCCACAGAACTCCTGACCTAGGGATACTGAGGCAGTGACTGCAGCATTCCAGAGCCAGCTCTATCACCCTGGAGGAAGAGCAACAAGTTTCCTTGTGGGTTACATGGCCCCCTTTCACCGTTCTGTGGGAAGTTCTTTCGAGGAGACAAGAGACAGAACTTCTAGATGCTTGGAAGTGCAGTTTATTTATCTCCTACATGAAGCAAAAGCGTGATGTCTTTTACAGGTGTTGAAAGCATGGCTAGAAGTCACAGGATTCTAATTTGCATAATCCTTCAAAGACTTATTAACAAATAGAATATTGACACCTAGGATGTTTTACACCAATAAACCAATAATGAGAAATTTCATCTAGTAATAACATTCTGACCAATCTTGTGCTACCACACAGACCCATTCTACAGAGTTCTTGTCACCTCTATACTTACTTCTATACTCTCTATATCTTTAATTCCAAACTTTAAACTTTTCTTTATCTAGCTTAACATGTCTCTATTTTAACTACAAATCTACATTCCTGGTTCTAGCAACCTAAACTTGGAAGCTTTCTCCCAGGGCCTTAGATCAAATCCTGTACTTGATTCTAAGTTCTGACTTACAGTCTACTATTCTGGGATTTCCCTGCTTCTTGGATCTCAACATTTCTTGTGCAGCCTCTCAAAACTTCCTGTTTTGCCTCATTAGCTCACTCTGTAATGCAAGGTGAACTCACAGCACCCCAGAGGTACAGATTTCTAGTGACTTAATTCCAAGAATAATTTGATCCTAGAAAGAGAGATGACCTCTCCATTGATCTGAGATGGAAGCTGCATTTACACAGAACTGTACTACTCACCAGTTTTTGGATTCTCTCAGCAATATCTGTCTTCTTTTGAGAAGTCACTTCTTGCAAAGCTGTCTGGAAAGAAAAAAAAAGCCACCAAGCTTTCAACAAGCATCTCTACAGCTGCTACCTGCTTTATCCTTCTATCATAGATCTCTCCAGAGGAGAAATCCCATTTATGGGTCCTTTGGAATGCCATAACCAGCAGACAAAACTGCAGTCTGTGACATTTCAAAGACGGGAAAGGAGAAGATTGTCACCAAAGTCACTGGAAGCATGAGGGATGCAGCCAGCAGTGGGTAACTGGGAACAGGGATAGGAGATTGGCCATCCCTATTCTCATTGACCCTAGCAGTTATTATAACCCCACAACTTTCTTTGCTAGGGGACCTATTCTTCAGGGAAAAATATAATTTAAGGTCCTAAATAATAGTCAAACACAAGGTTAACAACAATAATAACAGAGACATGACTTGACAAAACAAAATAAATTCTGACCATAAATTATTTTCTTTCTCCCAAAGGAGATAAAAAGGTGATCTATGAGACCTGAGAGGCAAGTTTCCACTGCTGAAAAGTTACCCCTGCAATTAATCCTGCTCTTTTTGCCAGGCATTCCCTTGGGTGATCCTTCTTAGGCCTCATTTCTTGCCATGGCTCACCTACAGTTCCAGTTCTTTGAATTCAAATGGAAAACAAAGAGGAGCATCCCTGTGCTCCTGTTTGGAAGTGTGATGTGCATCTCCCAAGTAATTGCAGAAAGGCATTACAAAAAGAGAGAAAAGTATACTTTTGTATTCCCCAAGTCTGAGTTAAAGCACATTTCCCAATCCTTACAGTGAAACAAGGAGTGGTCCAACAGTATTCTGTTAATTGAATTAAAATCAGAAAAGTCCCTTTTGTCCACTGAGCTAGAGGGAAGGGAATTAAGACCAAGAGGAGTGAGGAACCCAGAGCAGCTTTTCAGAGAAATACAGAACAAGATCCTACTTGTTTCCGACGATAGTCCTGCCTCAGCAGCTGCTCCAGCTCCCGAATGCTCTCTGTGAGCTGCTTGATCTCTGCCTCATGCTCAACTGGGACTGTGCTGAGGGGAAAATAAAGATATTGGGCAGTTTCAGCAACATTCTAGTCCAGTCAGAATACAGAAGATAAAACAATCACTGGCTCCACAGAGTTTACAGCCAGTAACTTTAGTAATCAGAGCAAGACAGTCTCAAATTAATATATCTTATCTTCCTTTGCTTGTAAGATTTTGCAGTTGAATCATAATCTAAAGAGCTATTTTGCCAAGAAGTGGCACAAACATGGAGGACTAAGTTTAAAGATCATGTTAAGCAAAGCATGAAAGTACAACACTATCAATTTTGGTGGTGACTTTCATTTATCAAATTTGCATGTCACCTGTCATACAAACAGCTTAGCGTAGACCTATCCTAGCTAGAGAACCCCCTGTGTAGCACACACCAGGAGCAACTGCCAGACAAAAACCACTTTGTTTTGAAAGCTTTCTTGGAAACCAGCCATTTCTTCATCCTATTATCCACCAGCAAAAACAAAACTTAATGGTGCAAAGACACAGGCAGTAGGGCTAAATGGCCTGAAACACAGATTGTGGCAAACATGTCAAATAACTAAGGAAGACAACTTTACTCATCTATTAAGTTGAAGATGGGCTTCCTCCAGCTGTTGAAGAGATAAAGACACCTCACTAAAAGCTAACTAAGAGCAAAAAGTTTCAACTCAGTTCTTCACATACAAATACAGAATTCCCTCAATGCAACCATACAATTCAAAAGTGGTTTTTTTTCTCTGCCAGCAGGGACTAAACACCTCCAGCTCCCTCTCAGACTTGTGCTCCAGTCTGCACTCAGACTTGTTGAGCCTCAACAGCTGGCCCACTGATCCAGCCTGAACAGGAAAGGCAAGCTGTGCACCTCACACTGCTTACTCCTCACACTCACTTCAGTTTCTCCAGCTTCAGTGCTGCCTCTCGATTCACAGCCTCCAGGTGTTGTTTTTTCTCCATAGCTGATTTCTGCAAGTTAGATATTTAATTTTAGACAAATGTGGTTTCCCTCTGGGCTTCTATTAGAGCCTTGCTCATTGTTATTTCCCATGAAGTGCACCATCTCTGAACTACTGAGACAATCAGAACAGAAGCCACCTAAAACTGTTGCATAGTGTCAAGGTACAATATTTCACTTACCAGGCTAAAGTATCAATAAGTTATTGGGAAAAAGAAAAGCAACCTTTCAGTAATATCCGAAGTAATAATCAGTACCTTCCTGATTTACTTCCTTACATTTAACATCCCAATATGTTACATAAACCTGAAGTTAATCCACAGCTTTCATGCTCCCAGTTCCAGGTTGATAACAATTATACTCTTACAGGTATCTGGAATTAAACAGCACCCAATCTTACATAGCTCAGCTGTAGCTCCAAGTAGACCTCACGCCGGAACTCCATGAAGTTCACAAAGTTGAGGATGCCACTCAAGAAACGAATTGTCCTCTTTGTCTCTGAAACAGGAATTGCAAGAACTCACCGAGCTGGCTTCCAAAAGCATTGAAATCGCTTCAAAAAAAGTTGGGCCAAGCATAATTGAGAGGAGAGAGAAATTGCAAATCACAATCCAAATTGGTTCTTCCCCCACTCAGCTTGCAAGGATTCCAGATGACACAAAAACTAGCACCAAACTGGTTACCAACACTTAGCAATCCTGTGTGATTTAACAAATGAATAATGGCATCTGGGAGAAAATGCTGTTAACACATGGCCTCCCATTCAAACAGAAAGGAAAAAAAAAAAAAAGAGAGGGAGAAAAGAGTGTCAATCTCGACCTACAGCTCTGAAGAGAGAACCTCTCTCTGTAGCTATCAACCAAACTGAAAGCAGCAATTTGAACTGCAGGGACGTTCTGGCTTTATTCCAAGCAAACTTTCTGAAAGATGACTACAAATGCTTTCAATGTCTTAGACAAGACAGATCCAGAAGTGAAAGAGTTTTTCAGAGCAGCATTTTCCAAGTTGTCTGTGTTGTGGCAGAATCACCACAATTAGGTATAAGGAGTGGAGCACAGGCTTCAGCATAAGAAATCCTAAAGCATTCCAGAGCTGGCAGGGTAATTTTCATCTCCACCTGTTATTGCACTGTTATAAGTATGTAACAGCCCATCTCCAGACCAGCAGTTCAAGAGATTCACAGCATTCAAAACTGCACCAGCCCACATAAGGAATAAGAACTGTTCACTAGAATCAGCTTGTTTAAACGTCAGAAGAGCAGCAGGAAGTCAAGGACACTCCTCCACCCCAGATGCCCATCTGGCTATGCCCAAGGAGAAAAAGCGCCTGGAATACCACCCAGCAGCCCAGGAAACATGAGGATTACAAGGCACTTGCTTACTTGGGTTTAAAACATCAGCGATTTGAAAGTCACTAATCCGGCACATCGGCAGCAAGCGCTCCCTGCAAGGAAAACAAAACCCAGCCCCAGCTGCAGTGACCATGGCTCAGGTTTTGTGGCCATGGCTCAGTTCTTGTCCTGTACCCATATGCCACAAAACAGAGCCCATCCTCTCATCCCAGAGCATTTGCCCAGCATCTTCTACTTACATGTGAGTATACAAATTACAGACAGGCAGAAAGCCTTCATAGATCTGTGGGTACATTATGTCAACGCTGAGTGGCATCTAAAGAGTAAAAAGAGAATAAGTAAATTAAATATAAATAAGTTATTTAAATATTATAAATTAAGTAAATAAATAGAGAATACTTAAAACAAAAATTATGCAGCATTTTCCACAGCATAAAATAATTCTGATAGATTAAAAACACTGAGGATAATCTTCCCAACCCCAGATGGGAACGCATATTAAAGGCTGAAAAATATCAACTTAATCAGCACATTTTAAGGGTCAACTTTGGCTGGAAAAGACATGAAAATATAATAATAACTAAAGCAGCAACATTACAAACTCTGGAACTCAATCAAAACTCTGTTTTAATTTTGAACCCTATTCAGCAGAGTCTCTGCATTATACAGCTACCAGCCAAAAGCTCCTTTCTCAAACACCTCAAAAATGACACACACACTGCTTCAGGAAGAAGTCAGGAGGAGAATGTGGTGGCACACTGTCCCCTTTCTCTGGCATTTTAAACCTCACAGCACATCATGGCAGCTGATGCCACTGCCTGGGAAGAACAGAGTGGCCTTGTGCATGTAACACTCTTCCCTTTCAGTTTATCCAGAAATGCCATGAGACAAAACAATTTACTCCCACTTTCAAGATCAGTTCTTGCCTAACAGAGACAGTAGATAAATTGTCAGTCAGTTTAGGTATCAGCCTCTCCTCACTTTCCTCCCAGTTAATGGGGGACAGGAGATGATTAAAGATCAAAAGCAACATTTACATTCCTTCCATATCAGTCCAACCTCCTCCAGCCACGGCCAAAGGGAGAAGCCAGGATTTTCAAGGCATGGTGTCCCTCCAAAAGCTTGTCCAGCCCCTCCTGGACCTCACAGACATTTCTGGCACCCTTAGCATCTCAAAGAACAGGTAAGTCCAATATTCTTCTCCTCCCACATCCCATCACCCCTGCCCCAGGCAGCCCTACCATGTAGGCGTGCTCCAGCCGGATCCCACAGACTTTCTGCAGGATTCTCAGGTAAATCAGGTGTAAAATGTCAAGCTGCAGGAAGAGAAGACATGAATCAGTATTCCATATGTTTGATTACTCAGGGCTCCCAGACCAGACCATGCAAGCATTCAGCTTTTAACACATGAGGGCTGATTTCACTGAGTCGCCATGACAAACCAGTTTCACTTTTCAACGCGCGGCAGTTCAAGCATTACTTACTGATAATTCAGTTTTAAGAGGCAGCAGTCAGCTCAGGCAATTACAGCCCTGGCTGTGTATGCCAGGCATTGCTTTTCATTACACTGCTCCTTGCTGAGAAGTTCCCAAGCAATGCCAAAAACCCCAAAATGCCACAGAAACGATAATCCTCTAGCAACCAGTACCCTTTATTAGATTATTAAAACGAAGAGGGAAAAAAAAAAACACAAGCCAAAAGGTTTTTAATTTACAGCACTAATCCACGATTAATTTTGCTTCTTAAAAGCCATCTAAACAAGCAGGGGCAGACCCCAATCACCGCAGGCACAGACACAAGCAACAACAGCACCAGGGATGACTCGGGGGCATCAATTCCATTTTAAAGCCACTTTTCTTCCGCCGGAGACACCCACTAACACTAAATGCTCGGAGTGATGAAAGGGGGCGAAGCAAGGAGGGGTTTAAAAGCAGGGTTTGGTTTCAAAGCACTAAATGAATGCGGCAAAATGTTGGAACTAGACACCGTGGCTATTATTACCCCGAACAGGGGAAGACAGGCCGTGTGCTGCTGGTGGCAGCTCCTCCGAGCAAAGCCCAACCCCGTTCCACCCAACCCCGCGGTTCCCCGGGCCGTCCTACATGGGAGCGAGCGGGGCCCGGAGCCGCCCCGCGGCCCCCTCACGCACCCTGGGGTTGCCGAACACGTCGCCCTTGACCAGGTTCCGGGCCTCGGCGCCCTCCAGGATGTGCGAGCGGAGATAGCTGATGATGTCGTCGGGGCTGTAGCGAGGGAAGGTCATGGTCTCCATGGCGGCGACGGTGGAGGGACGCGGCGGGGACGAGAGCACGGGGACACGGACAGGACAGCGCTGCGCGCCCGCTGCTTGAATCCGCCGCACCCCGCCCCGCTGAGCTATCAGAGACCGTTTCGTCACCGGGAGGCGGGGCTCGGCGCGCTCCCGCCCTGCCCTGGCCTATCCGCGGCCGCGCTGTCGCG